>JAKUCM010008956.1:0-15088 GCA_023374145.1 Lepidium sativum | reverse complement strand
ACCGGATTCACTATTTGAATTTGCGCGCCATATGCTCACTAATCATATACTATATTGATTATTTATATAAAACATGATGATCACTTCATTAGTTAAAACCTTAAAATTGAATTAAAAGAATAAAAATAAAATATAATGGAAGATTAACTAAATTCACCTGAACCGGACCGGTTTAGAAGGCCAGAGTTTGGGGTTGCGAATTTGTGGAGGATGAACACCAAGAGCAAACATGTTGCACCAATCAAGTTTCTGATCTTCTGAGAAGACAAAAGCTTGACCATAGCCTTGTACAGTTCCTGGTTCCATTGGATACTTCTTCTTCTCCTCCAATGGCATCTCAAAAAACTCAGTTGCCACTTTCTCTATATCATCCACAACCTCAACTTTGATCCCATGATTTATAACCTAGTGAATTATTTTAAACCTTATGAATTCGAACTTGTGACTCAACGTTAAAGATCCAAGGTTTGGCTTAGTGAACCCAATTATCTAAAGAAAGCTTTTGTAGGAATATTGGATATGATTTTGATAGATAAAAAAAAATGATGATAAATTTACCTGGAAAAATCCCCAGTCTTCACAAGCTTGTGAGAGCTTAAGAATCTCAAAGAAAAAGTCATCATTGTTGGGTTTAGAGAACTTAGAGAGATCAATAACAGGAATCTGATGATGAAGATGATGAGACTTAAGTGATGATACAAGGAATCCTCTCTCATTAGCTTCTCTAATGAATCTTTCTGGAATTTTGTTTGGTTTGGATTTGATAAGTTCTTGAACATCATCTATTTTCCCAACACTAATCGGAGAAATAGGTAGAGGGGCCATATTGAAGCAAAACCCAGAAAGAAATTAAAGCTTTTTTTTTGTATTGTTTTAAGAGTTTAGCTAAAACAAGTGGGCTCTTTTCTCTTTGAGTCGTGAGAGAGTACACATTTATAGAAGAAATACTTGGAGCTTAGTGATGTTTATTATTGTTTGCAACTTTGCATGTTGTGGGTATAATTGAGTGTTGCAGGGTTTGTGGAGTGTGGGTCTATTTTTTGCACTTTCCAATTCTTTACTATTTCCAAATTTTTACTATTTTTTGTATTTTTTGTACCGGATAAACAAACCTCAATCTATAATCTAATTTATATATTTCAAACTCAATCATCCAACACGACACATTAATTAAAAATTGTAAAAATGACCATTAATCAACTTATCAAAAATACTTGATATTCACTTTTTGTCGAAAATAGTAATCGATATCTTAAAACTCAACAATACTTTGTTGTTGTTATTATGATTTTTTATTGTTAAAAGTTTCAGAATTAACCGTTGTTACTGTGTTTAGTGCTATTATATTATTACTGATGATAACTATCCTGATTTTACTCTTGAAGATTGTTTTTCTTTGGTTTTGTTTACATGTTAAGTTAAACTACCCATCCTTGTTTTCAAATATATTACTTTTAACTATGGCTAAACAAATAAAATCATCATGATAATTTCTTCAAGGCTTGTAAAAACATGTAAACGGCCAACAAACAATCAACAATATTAAAATGATTATGTTAGATTTTCTTTTCAAAGTAAATAACTAAATTTCTTAGTATGAATATAGTGAGTTTAAATAGTAACAGTGGAATTTGACTGAATTGTGAAATTTGATGAATTTTTTCTTGTGGTAATAATAGAATGTGATTAAATTTAGTAAAATTTAATATATTAATTTAATTAATAAATACATAATAGTAGATAAAAAAATCCAAATAGTAAAAATTTTATTTAAATTTTGAATTTTGTTAAGACTTTTATTTTTATTATTATTATTATTATTATTATTATTATTTAATTTTAGTTAGATTTTTGTTTTTTAAATATATGAATCCGAACCTGATCCAAACTGAATCGGATGGATTTTTGAATAAAATATGAATCATTAACAAACAAACAGAATCTACTATACTCGATCTATATTGACACTATCCAAAAATTATTTGAATATATATTAAGATAGTGAATTAAGAATCGGAAGCGTAGTAACTCTGATATTTTGTGGATTAAACTGTATTTCTCGGGTTGGTTCACCTCTGAAATTAATCCACCGACTTAACTAACTATTTTGTGGTTAGATCAAGCTTCATAACTAAAACATGATTTATATACGTGTATTAAAATAGGGTGATTTCCTAGAGTATAGCGGAATTAAGTGGTAATTATTGAAATAGAGCAAATGTTTGTAAATTGTTAGAATAGTTTTTTAATTTAATATATACTATTTTGCTTTTTCCTAATGAGGAAAAAAAATGTAATTACGAAAATGCCATTAATGAAATCTGTCACGTAAGCGATCAACTCTACCACACGAACATAGTGCAGTATAGTAGAGTTAGATTTGGACCGTAGTAGAGTTGAAGTTTGCTTGGCAGAGTTAGATTTCCAGCGTAATAGAGTTGTAGTTTGTGCTCTAATCAACTCTACCACAAGGACAAAGTGCAGGATGGTAGAGTTAGAGTTCCAGCGTAGTAGAGTTAAAGTATGCTTAGTAGAGTTGACATTAATGAAATTTCGTGTGTAGTAGAGTTAGATTTCCAGCGTGATAGAGGTGAAGTGTGCTTGGTAGAGTTAGATTTCCAGTATAATAGAGTTGTTGTTTGTGCTCTAATCAACTATACCACACAGACATAGTGCAGTATGGTAGAGTTAGAGTTCCAGCGTAGTAGAGTTAAAGTATGCTTAGTAGAGTTGACATTAATGAAATTTCGTGTGTAGTAGAGTTAGAATTCCAGCGTGATATAGAGGTGAAATGTGCTTGGTAGAGTTAGATTTCCAACTAATAGATTCCTCCATAAGTGACGCCATTGTAGCTTTCTTAAAGCTCCTTTACTTCTTCGAAGCTCCTTTGCTTTTTCTGTTTATGTTTGGATCTATGGATCAAACCATTTTGGTGTGTGGGATTTGGAGTTTTAATGAAAATCGATGGATATTTTCGGTGGACCAGTCATATGGGTGTCGGATCATAGGCATTATCGAAGATTAAAGGCTCAATGAATTTATGGAGATGGTTTATGCCGATTTTGGTTTGGATGAACATTGTCATGAGCTAAAACTAAGATACATGCCAAATGTAGTCATTCATTCACTACCAGAAGATACTCTCCCTGTAATTGTAAGTAACGATAGACAATTGCAAGTGTTTGTTTCATAATTTCGTAAAGAAGCAATGCGTCTATGTGTCGAAGTTACCACTAGATCTCATGTTTCATTGAGTTACCCTGAAAAAGGTCAGTGTAGTTGGAGAAATGGTGACGAGAAATTCCAATGTAAGTTGGAGAACGATGATGCCTCGTATAATAGAGTTGACCCTAGGTGTAGTAGAGTTGATCCAGTGTTTAATATAGGTGGACCAAACAATGAGCGTATACCAGAAAATGTGAAACATGAAAGTGAACATGCTGAGGACGAGGATGTGGAATTCAGATTCGATTGTTTCGATGATATGAATGGCGCAAGCTCGGATGATGAAGATTATATCAGTGTTCGTAGAAAATCGAAGGAAGAAAAGAAGAAAAACTTGTCAGAGAAAGCAACGAGGTTGGATTTGAATGCTGAGTATTTGGACATAGAGATGTCAGCACTCGCATTGGTTGTTAGGCAACGATACTCATCAAAAAAAGAACTCATGACCAGGCTAAAAATACTTTCTGTCTTACAGAGGTTTGACTTCGATGTTGTTGCTTCATCGAAGACAATGTTGGATGTGAAATGTTGGGTACCAAACTGTCAATGGAGAGTGCGAGCTTCACGTGTCGACGACGGTGGATGTTTCTTTGTCCGGAAGTATATGGGAGAACATAGTTGTTCTGCTACAGAGAGATCAGGTCGTGCACGACAAGCGTCAACGGAAGTCTTAGGAAGGTTATACTTGGAATTCGTAGGTGGAATTGGGCCATCTGTTCTTCCTCAACACGTTGCTGATTCAATGAGCAAGTGATTCAGTCTAAAGGTAGAAACGTAATTTTACGCCATGGTAGAGTTTATCTTCGTAGTAGAGTTAGATTGCAGTGCTGACGTTTAAGTAGAGTTGGTCTGACAGTGTGGTAGAGTTAGATAACAGTGTGGTAGAGGTGGTTTACGTGTAGTAGAGTTAGTCTGTCGTTTTGTATAGTTAGGTTGTATAGTGTGCTAGAGTTAGATTGCAGTTTTGGCGTTTGGTAGAGTTGGCTTGCAGTGTAGTAGAGTTAGATTGCAGTGCTGTCGTTTTAGTAGAGTTGGTCAGACAGTGTGGTAGAGTTAGATAACAGTGTGGTAGAGTTGGATTATGTGTAGTAGAGTTAGTCTGTCGTTTTCAGTAGAGTTAGGTTGTAGTGTGTGGTAGAGTTAGATTGCAGTTTTGACGTTTGGTAGAGCTGGCTTGCAGTGTAGTAGAGTTAGTCTGACGTATGGTAGAGTTAGTGTGACATTTAAGTCTGACGCTTATGCAGATGAAGTACTGGAAAGCACACCGTACTCTAAGCCAAGTACGAGCCCTAGTTACCGGCAGTTCGGAAAGTAGTTATGAAGAACTTCCGTCGTACTTGTTTGCTATTAGAAGAGCGAATCTCGGAACTGTAATAAAGCTCGAAGTTGACTGGGATGACAGGTTTAAGTTTCTTTCCATCACCTTCGATGCAAGTATTAGGGGTTTTCCCTACATGAGGAAGGTTGTTGTTGTCGATGGTAAATTTTTGCTAGGGAAGTATAAAGGTACTCTACTAACTGCTACCATGCAAGATGGTAACTTCAACATATTTCCTATGGCTTTTGGTGTGGTTGATACCGAGAATGACGAATCTTGGGAATGGTTTTTTAGACAGCTCAACTGTGTGATCCCTGATGACATAGAACTTGCCATCATATCAGATAGACACAAATCCATTGCTAAAGCCATAAAGATTGTGTACCCACTTTCTTCTCGGGGTATTTGCACATACCACCTACGTAAGAACATTTTGTCGAAATTTAGAGGTGGCGAGCCCTTTAAGTTATTCAAGAAAGCTGCCACCGCTTTTAGGGTCGATGAATTCAACGCTATACTTGCTCAGATTCAGGCGTTAAATCCAAAGCTTCATGCCTACTTGATAAAAGCTGACATGCGGTTGTGGAGTCGAGTTTACTTTCCTAGAAACCGATACAATTTCACTACATCGAACATTGCAGAATCAATAAACTATGCATTATCAGAGGTAAGAACTTTTCCCATTGTCCAGCTTATAGATGCAATAAGGTCGATGTTAACACGTTGGTTCGCGAAGCGGAAGACGAAGGCCACTCTCACGTCAACTGTTCTAACAACATTTATTGAAAAGCTCCTAAAGGTAGAGTTAGCACTCCTGTTATCTCTCTGTGGTAGAGTTAACATTACCCTTAGTAAAGTTAGTCACTTCAAAGTAGATTTAACACTGTCCTTAGTAGAGTTAGTCCCTTCATAGTAGAGTTACCTCGACCTTTAGTAGAGTTAGTCCCTTTGCTGCAGAGTTAACACTGCCTTTAGTAGAGTTAACATTATATTTGTTATATATGATAGACAAGGGTCGATGAAGCTAGACAGTACAACGTGCAAGACATAGATGAACACCAGGCTGTTGTTACGCGATCTGAAACTTCTCATTTAGTCAACTTGACTGAGAAGACGTGTTCCTGCAAGAGGTATGATGTCGAAAAAATTCCATGTGTCCATGCCATTGTCGTTGTTGAGGCTTGTAGAAGGCCGACAATCGAACTTACCCATCCATACTATCACACGACCTTCCTGTACAACGCATACTCTGGTAGTATCTTTCCAAGAGATGCTGCACTTCCCGTTCCGTTGGATGTGAGTCGTAAGCTGTGTAATCCACCACACGTGCGTCAACAACCAGGGAGGCCAAAGAAATCGCGGATAAAGAGCTGGTTCGAGTGTTCCAAGCCCGAAAAACGTCCAAGAAAAGTTTCATCTTGTTCTAAATGTAAGAAACTTGGTCACAATGTCCGGACATGTAGTCAAAGCATTCATTCTTGAATAGAAGATTTAACCCTTGTTGAAGATTCAGAATTATTTAGTAGAGTTAACAATGCGTTTGGTAGAGTTATTTATTCCGTGGTAGAGCTAGACCGTATTATGTGGTAGAGTTAACACTGCACTTGGTAGAGTTATTTATTCCGTGGTAGAGCTAGACCGTATTATGTGGTAGAGTTAACACTACGCTTGGTAGAGTTATTTATTTCGTGGTAGAGTTAGACCGTATTATGTGGTAGAGTTAACACTACGTTTGGTAATGTTATTTATTCCGTGGTAGAGCTAGATCGTATTATATGGTAGAGTTAACACTGCGTTTGGTAGAGTTATTTATTATGTGGTAGAGTTAGACCGTATTATGTAGAGTTACCACTACGCTTGGTATAGTTATTTATTTCGTGGTAGAGTTAGACTGTATTATGTTGTAGAGTTAACACTACGTATGGTAGAGTTATTTATTATGTGGTAGAGTTAGACCGTATTATGTGGTAGAGTTAACACTACACTTGGTAGAGTTATTTATTTCGTGGTAGAGTTAGACCATGTATGGTCTTTCGTTTGGTAGAGTTAATTCTTGTATGGTATAAACGAGTACGGCAATTCAAGACGAAAACGAAAGGGAAATTACATAAATATATAAAAACTGTTCAACAAGTGATGGTTGGGAAAGATCTTTCTGGATTCGTAGTACCAAGTGCATACTTCACAAGCTTCCGCCATTGGTTGATCAATGTCTTCGGCATCGAATCCTTCAAAGAAATGGATAATCTCCAGGAATTCACTTCTGCAAGAACATCCTTCTCGATCATATGTTTTTTCGAGAATTATAAATTGCTGCTCTCCTCGCCAACTGAGCGATCCTAGGTGACGAAAGATTCTGTTCTGGAGGTGGTTTATGTATTCCAATGTATCAGCAACTGTTTCCTGCAGTAGAGGTCTTAGGACTTCATAACCTTCCTGTCTTCTGTCATCTCCTAAACAGACTAGCAGAAATTCATAAAGCAGTGTGGCCTCTTCACAGTCACCATTAGATGCTCTTAGCAGCAGTTCCAAACCACCATCACGATTCTCATTGACAAAGAACTTTGTCATACCACATCGGTATATAGCTTCCACATTACCGGTATTGCATAACCTAGTGAGAAAATTGTTCAAAAGAGACCTACTTCTCAGAGGGGAATAGAATGGAACATAACATATATCTATATTTCTGAGAACCTCATTCTCATCGCAAAGCTCTTTAAAATCCTTCGACATGAGCCTGATACTGTAAATCTCATCAAGTCCTTCTACTCCACATCGAGCGGAATCCAACTATACCACACACTACAACCTAACTCTATTACACTACAAACCAACTCCACCACACTATAATCTAACTCTACCACACGTCTGACTAACTCTACTACACTACAAGCTAACTCTACCACACTATAATCCAACTATACCCCACTATGACCTAACTCTACCAAACGTCATAATAACTGTACTACACGTATCATATCGCTTCTTCACCCTTACCCTCACAACTAATTAAGAACTATATCACATTGGCTCAGACTGGGGAAGAAATCTACTACACACATAATAAGTTAATGAAGAACAAAAACTCAAATGTCGCAAAATTGAGAAATCCAAATCTCGCAAAATCGAGAAACCCAATGTCTACGTCAACCCTAAACCCAAATGCCCTCACGAAAAAGAAGAAAAAGCAGAAGAGGAGAAGATGATAAAGAAAAGAAGAAACTTACCGACAGTGAAGACGACGAGTACGAAGAACAAGATGAAGAAGAAGACAACGAGTATGAAATACAGCGAAGAACACGTTGAGTAAGACGAGGAAGGAACAAGATCAAGAGAAGTTAACGACGATAGTTTACACTATAGGTTTCTTTCTTTTTATTTTGTGAAACTAACCAGAGAAGAAGAAAATAGAAGAAGACATATCAGTTTTTTGTTTCAAGGGTGTAATCGTAATTACACCCTTGACGCTTTCTTTTTTTTTTTGGATAAAAACTATTCTAGTAATTACAATATACTTTTGCTCTATTTGAACAATTCTTTTGTTAAAATATTCAAAATATGTTATTACCAGTTTAATTTTATATGAAAAGGACAAGTATAGTACTTATATAGTTAAATTATTAATTTCAAATTGAGTTTCCTTGTATTTAAAACCATAATGAAAACATTTTAATAAATTGAAATAGATAATAGAGTGAATAAAGTAAATATCAATCAATGTTTCAAAAATTAAGAATTTAATAATGGTAATTTTTAAAATAAGGACTTAACAATGATTATTTTTAAAGTAAAAAACAATGATTTCTGTTTTTATCCTTACGTATTTATTTAAGTGATAATAATAAATGTAAATGACTCTTAGTCTAAGTGGCAGACGATAAGTCCACATAAGGCAGTTCATTTGCACAACCAGGGATCGAATCCCTCCACCTACATTATATAGGAATTTGGCTATTGGGCCGGCCAGTTGTGGTCCAATATGATTTACCGTTGACAAAAAAGTGACAATAATAAATTATATAGACCAGTAATATTTTGTTTATCATACTTATAAATTGGATATATATAAATCATGTGGAAAAATTTGATGAATATGAAGAGAATAATAATATAATAATGATGTATTTTATAAAATAGTGAAATAGTTAACAGTATAATTAAAATTACAGATGATAACAAATTATGTAGATTAATAATAAAATATTTATGGCAATAATTATAAATATATTATAACAAATTTGAAAATACACGTACAATATAAATTAAAAACTAACAATAGTTTTGTTAGCAATATTTATAATTAACAAATACTAAACTATATAATGAAGGTAATCTTGTCATTTATATGCCACAGTACCTACAATTTTCCCCGTTAATCATATTCTTAATATTAAATTTATTAATTGCCAGATAATCAAAATTCCCTAAATAATATCTACGGTGGAGTGCGAATAATAGTTGTATCCCAATTTCAAACTTCTTCTTCATTAATAAAAGGAAAAATAAAACAAAATAGAAATATTAGAAGACAAGAATGATCCTGTAGAGTGATTGACTGAAGTAATAAGAGACAATTTCTGAAAAGATTCCTTGTATTTTCATAGTAAATGGTGACATTTTTCATAATTGGTAAACGCAATAAATAGAAAAGTGAATAAGAGTAATTCAGAGGTGAGTTTGGATCATTACTTTGTGTCTTTTTGAAATGAATATTTAATAGGTGCATTGTGTGTGTGTGTACGATGAATAAATAATGTTTTGTTACAAAATTGATAGCCAAAGGAAAATTCTCATTTCTGTACACACCTATATATATGCATGTTTTTATTACTTTGAATACATATATAAGATTTTAAATAATATATATGTAAAAGCGAGTCTTTTTTTTTGCTTTCTGAAAAGCAAACGTAGAGAAACGTTGAAATTCACCCAACCATGCACATGCCAATTACCTAACCAAGACGGTCTCTTTTATAGACCCAAGTGATTATGTTTGGTTTTTCTTTTGCTAATATTTATCTTAATTTTTATAACTGTTAATTTGAATTGAGTTCTAAATAAATCCGAAGTGTGAGTTAGTTTCCCGTAGATTCTATTTTATTTTTGATATGATTGTTTTACACATTAATTCGATCGAAATATAATAGGTTTTATAGTCATGCATCGACTTCATTACAAACTCGATTTTATTGAATTAATATATTTTGAACGACTTTGATTCAGATTATGCTAATACATGTTTGGGTTTTAACACCACCATGTTTAGTATTCATTACAAGAAACAAAGGAATTCATTTGTACTAGATATTGTTTATGGATTACCAATAAAATTAGTCTGTTAAAAATAAAATTCATCACAGATTCACCAAGATCAATACCCTCTGGTTTGTACTAACACTGAACATAAAAACTATAATAAACTTTTTTTGAAAAACTGAACCAAACCAAAAATAGTTACTCAATTTAGTTTTGATTCTTGGCAAATAACTGCTCAATTCTAATATTTTGGTAATTTTAATTTTCAATTTGATTTGGTTTTTATCAGAGAATCAAAAGTAATTAAACAAAAACTAAGAAACTAATTAACTAATGATTGTTTGGTTCCTAGATTACTTCATTACTTTTGGTTACCTTTAATTACAATTTAATAACTTTTGTATTAATAATTTTACTTTCTTAACTATTTTTGGTGTAACTATATTGATAGAATTTTTTTTTTAAACTGATTTTAATTCAATCGCATTTTAAATATCTTTTCTGAATCAAAATTGACAAAAATTGAATCAAACAAAATTTTAGTCGATATTCATATAAATACTACTTATAATAACTAAAAAATTAAAATTAAAAGAATCAAACTCAAAAACCGAATACTTTGTCTTAGGTGGTACTGTTGTATGATCAAATGTTTCGACCGTCGGATTTCATCCTTAAACTATTTTATAACAAAGGAAAGTTTTTGTAATCTTACAGATTGCTAATTTAAAAAAAATTGACAATGCATGGTTTAACGAATACCACCGCCTATGGTAATCTTACATGTATACATTTCTAAGTAGTATATACGTGTATTATGAGGTAGATTGTCAACCAGTGAGTACATCTGAGAGTCTTTTTCTCGTAAATACTTGCTCACACTTGAAACTTGCACGTCTCTTTCTCGATTAACCACGATATTAAAGATCAAAGTAGACTTGCGACGACCCAATTGGAAAAGAAAGTACAAAAACAAAATGTGGAGAGGGTGAATTAAAGAAATTTAAAAGTATTGAGGTTGAGAAAGAAGAAAGTGAAATCTGCCGACCAAATCTAGTGATCTTCTCGTCGCACTTTGTGCCTTCTTCTCTTTTTTTGTTTCTTTACTTTCTTAAAGTTTTTTTTTTTGTTTCATACTTATTTTTGAAGGAATCCTTTTTCAGCTTTTTGACGATTTGTATGGTTGAATCTTATTTATTTCAACTTGACGATCTTTGGGAGGTGAAATATAAAACATAAATTGCTTTCCCGAAGAAAGAGGATTATGTCTCCTTTGTTATCATTATTATGTCTACTGAAAAAATATCACAAAAGATTAGTACTTAACTCCGACAAACATCTAAACACCTTTAGAAGTACCACAAGAAATATAAACACATAATGAAATATTACACAGCCTTTGTACAACAGAGAAAATCAATACTTGTATAACAACTGAAACTTAATTTAAAGAGAGTATATATTGGACCATTACAACCTCAACCAGATGTATAAACCAATTCACATCATGGAAACTAAAACACCTTTGGAAGTTAAAGGGCCTGTTCTTTATCTTGTCTCTGAGTGACTAATAATTTAGACATTAAAAAGAAAAAAATAAAGCTTTTAGCTTTATCAAATCAATTAAAAACCCAAAAACACTTTGAAATTTTTTCATTTGATCAAATCTGGTTTTCATTGAATTTATTACCATACCCACCACAAAAGTTGATTCTTAAAGCAACTTCACTTGATTGTACTTCTTCACTAAAATTAGTTTCATCAAATTGTTTTTTTCTAAAAATATGACATTTTTGTGGAAATATAGGATAAATATTCATATCATGAGCAATACTTTTAGCAATAGTCAAATTAGAAATGAACATTCCTCTTTATACTTCTCAAAAAACTGAACCATAATTTCCAATTGTTTTAAAGCATTATCAATGCACATAGATTTAGATTGTAAACTCTTACTCACCAAATTAATAACAAACAAAATGTCATATCATATGACCATGCCAAATATAAATTCAAAATTTTCAAATGCAATGATTAAACTTTCAGTATCACTTTTTGAAATAGCATCATCACATGATTCATATAATTCTAATAAAGTTTGTCTTACTTGTGAAGCCTGAAACATGATAGCTTTTACACTTTGGATTCATTTCTCCCAACGAGTATTCGATAAGTTTTCACTGTATAACCAGAAACATTTTCAAGTAAAATCTTCAATCTTTTTGTAGAACTAGAAAATAAAACATATATTGCAAAACTCCACAAAAAGAAATAGTTTCCACACATGAATGAGCCATATCACTAACCACACAATTAAAACTATGACAATCACATGACATATACAAAGCTTTTGGATTTATATCAAGTAAACGCTTTTGAACACATTGATGTTTTCCTTTCATGTTAGAACCATTGTCATAACATTGTCCCCTCACATCATCAAGAGTAAGAGACTCAAGAGCATCTAATAATATATTTTTCAAAGAGTCCTAATCCGGATGTGTCATCTACCTTTCGAAACTTTAAAAAATACTTTTCTACTTTGACCTTTTTATTTGAAACATTCACACATCTTACTCTTAAAGTCATTTGTTCTTGATTCCTCAAATCCGGTGTACACTAAGAATGATAGAAAAATACTTGCTTTAATGACTCTTACAATAGAAAGTTGAACCTTATAAGCCAAAAGAGAAATAAATTAATTTTGAATATTATGACCAAGATAATGATGATGAATTTCATGATTATGAATGCGTCTAATATGATCTTGGATTATCAAATCAAATTCAGCAATCATTTCAATAGCTCCTAAGAAATTTCCATTGCTATCTTGGATAAGTTTCTCATTTTTTCTCCGGAAAGCTAAATATTGTTTAGAAAGAAATTTAACTACAACAATTATTCTAGTTAAAACAACCTTCCAACGTTCATTTTCTTTTGCAATTTTTTGTTGTGAAATTTTATCAATTGTGAGATTCTTTTCAAATTTAAATTTAACGTCTTTCAAACCTCTCATGTTTGTCACATGTTATGCACTTTTCTCATAATCTTTAAGTCTTTCACTAAGATGCTTCCAGTCTCTAAATCCATCATTTGCAAGAATACTTGAATAACCTCTAGATTTAAACAACTTGTAACAAAATTAATAATCTTTGTCCACATATTTGGAGTAAACTAACCAATTTTTATCACTAGTTTCTCCATTACTCAACTTCCTAGAATAATAAACATATGAAAAATGTCTAATATAAGGAAACACAAGATCCATTTCTCTTTTATACCCTTTCTCTTTTATAAAACACTTTATAAAATTATATAATACCAAACAAAAATACTTAAACAAAGAAATTCTCAACATTCAATAGTTTTATACGAAATGTCAAAAACTATCTTTAGGTTATGAAAACTTAAGTTTAAATTCCTTTGGTTCCCGCTATTATAAAATGGTAGAGTTAAGTTTTAATAAATATGTGGACTAGTTTCTTTATTAAGTTTATAAGATACTTTATAAAACCAAACGTAAGTTCTTAAACAAAATTATACTCAACATTATGTAGTTTTATACGAGAATTATCTTTATTTTATAGAAAAAAATAAGTTTGAATTCTCTTGATTCCCTCTATTAATAGGGGATAATATTTAGTTTTAATTAATATACTAACTAATTTGCTTATTGAAGTTTATAAGATATCTTACAAATCTATATAAAACCAAATAAAAATTCTTTTAATACAAGAAAACTTTAAATGTTTCTTTCACTTGGGTTCCTTTAGTTAAAGGGGAATAGGATGTAGTTTTATTTTTGTTTTGAATTTCTATGCAATTTTGTATAGTTTTATAACCAAACTTATAAAATGAGAAGTTTTTTTGGGACTAAAGAACACTAGAAAAGGCATGGGAAATTCTTAAGCCCAACAGCCCAATAGAAAATATTCGATATTGTGCTTGCACCAAGGTACTCTAAACATAGCGGAGGACTTTTAACAGTAATTAACAAAAATTAAAGTGTTTATAAAATATATAACTCTGCATATTTGCAAAGATCGACCACAAAGAAAAAGAAAGACTTTTCAAAACAGACACACCAAACCAATTAGTTGTTGAATCTAGAATCTGTTGTTAGCTTGATCAAAACAGATTCTAAGACAAAACACTAAGACAACATTTCCTTAAAGC
The DNA here is from genome assembly GCA_023374145.1 of Lepidium sativum. NCBI lineage: Eukaryota > Viridiplantae > Streptophyta > Magnoliopsida > Brassicales > Brassicaceae > Lepidium > Lepidium sativum. The sequence continues at coordinate 1,110 of JAKUCM010008956.1, read as the reverse complement.
TCTGGTCCAGTCTACCATTAGATATCATATCAGCTATTTGAGAGTCAACCTGAATCCTTACAGAAGCTATTCTGCAAGTTGTTCACTTCTCCGCCATTTGAAATGAATAAAACCCATTTTCCCATGAGAGTGGATGAGACCAGGTAATGAATTAGTTCCTGTACGCATCCATGGGATGACAACGCTCCTAAATCAACACTAGACTCTTGTGCCCTGACCTCTACATCTTTGTTTTCCTCATCTAGGTGTGGATGCACTTCCATGACCAAACATTATAAGATCATCAGAACATAGCACGGGAAGCAACAGTGAGACACCGAGATGGAAGAAAATACTAAAAACAACAAATGCTTACTTCTATTGGTACACAAGAGAACAAGGCTCGTTTGACTGGTTCAAAGGCGTTATGAACGAAATTGCAGAGCTAGACTAACGGGTAAAAACCAAATCCAAAACGTAAATTTCTAGAATAAAGTTCTCAAAAAAACTGAGAAAATTTGTGGAACAGGGTGTGACAGAGATGCATAACTATTTGACAAGTGTATATGAAGAAGGTGATGCACGTTCTGCTCTGATTACACTGGTTCAAGCTCTTAATCATGCCAAAAATGGAGTTCGACAATGTCTCTGGCGCTAGAGTACGTGTATTTTCTTCAATGCAGCACGACAGACTTCCTCATACTAATTAATACACTTATGTTCATAATTGGCCCATACGAAACAAAAATCATTTCCTTAAACCATAATATGATTGACCATCTTATGATTCACTTCCTCACACTAATTAAATATTGAGAATAATTCCAACAAATGTCAACTGGAAATGAAATTGTCATACTTTTCCCTTCTAGAGTGTTTAAAATTCCTACCACAATATTTCTGGTTCAAATCAAAATCAATGTGACAACCAAAACGAACTACGAGAACTGCAAATCATCATCTTCTTCCAGAACTCGGAATAATAATCATTCCTCTTCAGGTATAATCAATTGGATCAAAGGAACCAAAGACTAACAGTTGACCAAAGTGACACAAGACCGGATCAATAGACCAATTAAAATCAAACTTCTAAACAATTCTTGAGGAAACGGTTTTGTCTCTCTCTCTCTC
>JAKUCM010008955.1:0-15370 GCA_023374145.1 Lepidium sativum | reverse complement strand
AAAGTCGTGACCAAGTACTTCTATTTAACTCAAGACTCAAGCTATTTCCCGGAAAATTGCGATCAAAGTGGTCTGGTCCGTTCAAAGTATTGAAAGTTTTACCTTATGGAGCAGTCACTTTAGCCAATAGCAATGGAGAAGGATTCACTGTGAACGGTCATAGAAAGAAGCCTTACTTGGCCAACAGCACAATTCCCGAGGGAACTTTGGTTCTACTCGATGAACCGCCTCCTCTCCAATAAATAGGAGGAAGTCGAGCTTGAGACTATAAACAAGCGCAGTTGGGAGGGCAATCCCAAAGGTATCCTCTGTATATACATTCAATTTTTTCTTTTTCGCATATTTTCCTTACATATTTGCTATTTTTCATTCTTACTTGCATCTATTTCGTCTTACATGTACTTGGAAGATTTTTGGTACTCTTTTACAGGGAAAGTAGGGCCCATATGGGACAAGTGGGGTCGGAACCGACAAGATGGGACAACACTCGACCACGCTTGGTCGAGTATCCCCACTCGAGCATCAGCCAGCTTTTGGCAGACTGACACTCGACCAAACCTGCTAGAGTGTCAGGCTCGAGCGTCCCGCCTTCATGCCTATTCACATGCCTCCAAAGCCTATAACTGCCAAAAGTTGAGAAAGGGGAGACATTTACTCCGAAAAATGGGTTAAATCTTTCTTTAATGCAATATCTTTTCCATTTAATTCAAAAAGATTTGATTTAATCCAAGTACAAATTTTGAATTTGAAAAGGCTCCCCCCTTTGTTTTTCCTCCTCTATAAAAGGAGGAGGGGCCTCTCTCCTTTCATTCACACGAAAATACAATCTCTCTCTAACATTTCTCTCTAGTTGTTCTCTCTTTTACAGAAGCAAATCATCTCTCTTTATGTTCATCTACTACACTCGATCACCTCAACTCGAGTGTCCAGTTCGAGTGTCAGAACACTTACTCTTTTTCCGACCAACTTTCACCATGACAGACGGCAAATCTAGCAAAGCCAACCTCCTCCGCCTTAGAGCCAAGAATAATGCTCGGTCAAGAAGCAATCCTGCCCAAGGAGACTCTTCTAGGGCCGCAAACAAACCCGGCAGAAAGGAGAAGAGAAGGTTGGAAGTGCAATCTGAAAATGAGTCGGAAGAAAGAAGAGAATACATGGATGAAGACAAGATGGACCCAGACCTTGCTGCTGAAACACTTCGTGAAGATGGGTATGGCGAAAGAGAGGCGGAAGAAGCAAGGGAGATAATCCTTGCCGGAAAAAGAGAAAAGGAGATGAAGGAGAGGAATAACTCGGTAAGAGCACTAAATGATATGCGGAGGATAGATTTTTTATGAACCCGCTATTCATGCAAGGAGGCGCTGACCGCAATGGGGATAACCAGAGATGTAGATCTCATGTTTCAAAATTGTGGGCTGACCACATTTGTGCAGTATCCACAGCGAGCATACAAGGAAGAGACTCTCCAGTTTTTGGCGACGGTTCAGATCGTTTTATACGATGCAGAAAACGAGAGTCTCCAAGAAAAGCAAGGTGGCGGTTACATCTTCTTTGCAATTAGAGGTAGGGACTATCGAATGACTTTCAGAGCACTTAGGGACCTCTTCGAGTTCCCAAAAGCCGAGTCCGAAAATTATGGACCGGATTTCGATAGAGCAGAGTTGGATGATGTGTGGCGGTCGATTGCATCAACAAAGAGAAGATTCTCATCCTCCCGATCTAAGGCATCACTGATCTGAAACCCGGCCTTGAGGTATTTTCGAACAATCCTCGCAAATACATTTTTCTCACGTTTTACTACAGGAACAATTAATCTAAGAGAAATGCCGATGCTGGTGACTGCTCTCAAAGACATTGTTGGTACAAAGAGCGACGGATTCCCGATTATCGGAGATCGAAACAATGCTGGTTGAACCATCCAATTTGCTAACCAATTGGTCACATACCGCGATTGGGCAAGGGATAACAAAACTGGAGGACGTGATGGAAAGATCAATTTTGGCAGACTTGTCACATGCATTCTGGAGAGATGTAATGTGCCAATCGATGAAACACAATGGGCTGACCCTCGGTTCATGAACATCGATCGCTTAAGGAGGAGTCAATTCTTGGCTACGACGGAAGTTCGAGGTAAGCTCCTTTACTCTTTCCATCATTTACTTAGACCAAATGCTTTTCTACTCTTGCCAAACAGGGAGTACACATCGATAAGGATGGGGCAAAACACAGATTTTAATCCACCTTTAGAAGCCTTGTACGATCCCAATGGCCCTCAGCAGAGTTCATCTCCAACAAATAGCGATGAAGTGGATCCTGAGGTGTATTGTTTTCAAGAATACACGATGCCACCACGTCAAGGAGAACCGATTCGAGAAGCGCACAAGCACATAGGCTTGTTGCAGAAAATGAACAAATGGTTGATGAAGAAGGTGAAGAAGCTGACTGCAAGCGACAAAGCTAGAAGGTAGGAAAACGATGTTCTAAGAAGGAGAGTGGCGGCTATAGAAAGGAACATCGGACCACCACCACCACCACCAACTATTCGCCCAAGAAGAGCCTCCATATCCACGGATCGTGAAAGACAGCACCAACCCGCACCAGCTAGACACTCCTCAGCAAATCCCGCAGCCTTCTCATATAGAAGATCTTTCGATGCAGCTGGGGCAAGCTCGAGCCAACCGCTCGAGCACCAATAGATCGAGCAATCCGAACACTCGACGGAAACACTCGAGCAAGCTGAGCTCGAGCGTCAGAGGCATAATGACCACTACATGGAACTCATGCGGAATGTGGCAGTCGACTACTGGAACCATTAAGAGGTACGAAAACCCCTTCCTTTCATTGTAAATACCATTGCATATTTTTCAATTGACTTACTTTTACATTTCTTTTACTTGGCTTGCTTTTGCATATTTTTCACTTGACTTGCTGGTCTAGAATCCTCTTTCGGACTTTTATACACACAAGTTGCTGTGTGATTTAAGTTTGGGGGAGTGTTCTAGAGGATATTTGACTTTGTTTTCTGTGATTCTTAGTTTTTATTCTTGCATTTGATCATTTGCATCGCATCTAAGGCATCGAAAAACCAAAAATATTTTCTTCAGCATAATTTTAGTTTGCATTACATCTAAGGCATAGAAAACCCATAAAAATTTGAAAAAAAAATCGAAAATGCATAAGTAAAAAACAGAGTGTTCATGTAGCTGCATTGCATTCATATAGGATTGAGTCTAGAATTTCGGGAATCATCTTGCTAGATAGGTAGACTTGCTAGGTTGATTGGCTAGTAACCATAGGGAACTCTTAGACTCGCGTTTTTCCCTCTTGAACACTGATTGGTAGATCATTGACCTTTGAAACCGATACTTAGGTTGTGTCTCGAAAAGAACCTGATTTGTTACCTCATAATCGAATTCTATTTTCCAAATTAGGGGCTTGAGATACATTGCATAAGATCCTTACGTAGGTTCAGCTAGCTAAGTAAAAAGAAAAGCATAAGGTGAATGTAGAATCATCCTTCTCAACTCGGCTCAAAATATATGGTCTAAGATGACCGGGGATTGTGCGTAAACCCGTACCTTCTTGTGTTCATCAATAAAACCATTTCGATATCGCCTAAGGTGAACCGGGAATGTGCGTAAACCCGTACTTTTTCGCGTCTCATTGATAAATCTAATACATCGATGCCTAAGGTGAACCGGGACTGTGTGTAAACCTGTACCTTTTCGTGCTTCATTGATAAAGCTAAAGCCAATAAAAATGAGTAAGGAGTTGAGAAGTGATCGAAAATGCTTAAACCATAGTGACTAGCTGAATTTGAGGAAGTTGAATCGCAAGGTCTTTGATCAATAGCCCCTTTTGCGGACTGCACTTGAAAGAAATAGGTTTCGAATCTGAGTTTATTAAGAGTCCAACTAAGTGTTAGGGAATATTCGGTTTTGATGCTAAGCCTTGATGGAAGTAAATTGTGGTTCTTACAAAAGAATGAGGTTTCACTTGTGGATTACAGTTTTTCAGTTCAGCAAGTCATTTGTTTAAGTAAGATGTTCCCATTGTCAGCAACTTCTCTTCCTTCTTAGTTCGATGCATATTTTTGCTTGAGGGAAAGCAAAGACTAAGTTTGGGGGAGTTGATGTGTCTGCATTTTACCACATTTTAGGACCATTATTTAGCATGTTTTGCATTCATACTTGCATTGTTATCATTGTTTTAGGTTCTTTTTAGCATAATTTGCATTATTAGCTCTCGATCTGAAACTATCACTTGAGGCATTCCATGCAAGCGAACTATCTCCCTGAAAAACAAGTTAGCTACTCTAACAGCATCATCGGTCTTGTGACTAGCTATAAAGTGTGCCATCTTGCTGAACCTGTCAACAACTACAAAAATAGAATCTCTACCATTTCTGGTTCGAGGTAAGCCAAGCACGAAATCCATGGAAATATGAGTCCAAGGCTGAGAAGGGATAAGGAGAGGTATGTACAAACCGTGAGGCTGCACCTTACTCTTTGCCATTTTGCATACAACACATGTAGAACAAACCTTCTCAACGTCTGACTTCATGTTAGGCCAATAGAAGTGATCTTGCAATCCAAGTAAGGTCTTGGAAACTCCAAAATGACCAGCCAATCCGCCACCATGAGCTTCTCTAACCAACAATTCTCTGATGGATCCTCTTGGTATGCACAATCGATTGTTGTAGAATAAATAGTCATCATGTCTAAAGTATTTATCACAAGCAAACTTATGGCATTTACCATAGCTCTCAGCAAAATCAATGTGAGTCTCCTAAAGCTCTACAATGTGCTCAAAACCATCTAACTTTGAAGTTAAAGTAGAGATTAGAGTGTACCTTCTGGATAATGCATCTGCGACTACATTATCCTTACCTTTCTTGTACTTAACAACGTAGGGGAAGGTCTCAATAAACTCCATCCATCTGGCGTGTCTCTTGTTGAGCTTTTGCTGTCCTTTCAAGTACTTGAGAGACTCATGATCTGTGTGAATGACGAACTCCTTAGGCCACAAATAATACTGCCACGTTTGAAGTGCTCTAACCAATGCATACAGCTCCTTGTCATAGGTTGGGTAGTTGCTGGTGGATCCTCCTAGCTTCTCACTAAAGTATGCAACTGGTTTCCTATCCTGCATCAAAACAGCTCCAATGCCAACTCCTGGGGCATCACATTCAATTTCAAATGTTTTCTTAAAATCAGGAAGAACTAAAAGTGGGGCATTGATAAGCTTCTCTTTCAAGGCTGAAAACGCCTGCTCTTGTGCTTCTTCCCATCTGAATCCAACTTCCTTCTTGACTACTTCTGTTAATGGTGCTGAAGTTTTGAATAAATCGCCTATAAAATCCAGCAAGTCCATGAAAGCTTCTGACTTCTCCAACATTCTTAGGCATAGGCCAATCCTTGATTGCCTTGATCTTTTCGTCATCTACTCTAACTCCTTCTGCACTAACAACAAAACCTAGAAAAATAACCTCAGTAGTACATAATGAACACTTAGAATAATTAGCAAAAATAGATTGAGAGCGAAGAACATCTAAAACCCTGCGGATGTGTTCTAAATGCTCTCCCAAACCTTTGCTGTAGATGAGTATATCATCGAAGTAGACTACTACAAACAGCCCAATGAACGGTCTGAGAGTGTGATTCATGAGACGCATGAATGTGCTGGGAGCATTGGTGAGACCAAATGGCATAACCAGCCACTCATATAACCCTTGCTTGGTCTTGAATGCAGTCTTCCACTCATCCCCTTCTCTCATTCTGATTTGATGATAACCACTCTTCAAATCGATTTTGGAGAAGATGGTGGATCCACATAACTCATCTAGCATATCATCAAGTCTTGGAATCGGATGTCTGTGCTTCACTGTGATGTTGTTGATAGCTCTGCAGTCTAGACACATCCTCCATGTTCCATCTTTCTTAGGCACTAACAAGACTGGTACAGCAAATGGGCTTAAACTCTCACGACTATAGCCCTTACTCATCAGCTCTTCTACTTGGTTCTGAAGCTCCTTTGTCTCCACGGGGTTGGTTCTGTAGGTGGGTGTGTTTGGCAAGACTGAAACTATCTCAATCTGATGCTCAATCCCACAAATTGGAGGCAAACCTGATGGTATCTCTTCTGGAAAAACGTCCTTATACTCCTCAATGATTTGGATCACCTCATGAGGAAGTTCTGCTGCTGGTTTTATACTCGTCAATGACTCCTTATAAACGAACATAAAGGTAGTCATCTCTGGATCAAAAAGCTTGTTGAACTCGCTGTGACTGATGTACAAGCTGTTAGACACTTTCTCCTTATCCTTGCGATTCATATGCAGCTGATCCTTGTAAATTTCCCCTGGTGTGAGGGGTAGAAGAGTGATCTTGCATCCCTTAAACTAAAAAATCTGCTTGTTGGTGTAGCCATCATGAAGAACTCGCCTGTCATACTGCCACGGCCTTCCCAACAAAACGTGACTACTCTTCATAGGAACCACATCACACAACAACTCATCTTCATACTTCCCAATTGCCAACTTGATGAGTACTTGCTGAGAAACAGTTATAGCTCCCTTGTTATCTAACCAGTGCAGCTGATACGGTCTTGGATGTGAAGTAGTCTTAAGATTAAGCTTCTTCACCATCTCATCATTGGCGGCATTTATGCAGCTGCCTCCATCAACAACCAAGGTGCAAACCTTATCCTGAACTACACATCATGTGTGGAAGAGATTCTCACGCTGTTCCCTATCGTCTGGATGAATCTGAACACTCAAAGTTTTGTGTGCTACTAACATCTCTCCAACTGCTGCTGGTTCTTCTTCTTCTTCCTCTACATCAATTTCTGTTTCGCTTTCTGAACTATCTTGAGGTACAATCTCTCCCCCTTCTTTCATCAGAAACATTTTCTTGGTAGGACAATCTCTGGAGTAATGTCCCATTCCTTGACATTTAAAGCATCTGATGCTGCTAGTAGAAGATCCACTTCTAGGTTTAAACTCAGTTTTAACCTCTTCTAATTGTTGTTGTCGCTGGTTTGAATGAGGCTGGTTTGTTGAATTCTCTCGGTTTTGGAATATTGGAAGTGAAAGTAGATCTGCCAACTTTCCTCTTGAGCTGCGACTCAATCAACTCTGCCTTATGGACCATCTCTTGCACATCTTCGTAGTTCTGCAGCTCTACTTTATCCTGAAGCTCTCTGTTAAGTCCCCCAAGAAACCTAGACATCACCATGTCTTCACTTTCTCTAACTAATTTAGTTCCTTACTAAGAACTTCACGCTGATAATGTGCAGGAACGAACTTCTTCCTCATTTGTGCAGTAAGCTGATCCCAAGTCGTGATTGGAGGCTCTCTATGTCGATCTCTCATGAGTCCCAACTGTTCCCACCATAAAAGTGCATAGCCATTGAATTCAGATATAGCTATCTTCACCTTATTAAGCTCATATGTCCCTTCAAAAAATTTGATTCCATCTTCCTCTCCCAATCAAGGTAAGCTTCTGGATCATTGCTACCATGGAAAGGAGGAAATTGAATCTTGATATGATTCAGCTGCTGTCTGAAGGGATCATAATCTCGTGCATTGCCTGTGTTTCTGGGTCTCCTTAACGTTTCACGACTATAATCTGATTTTTCACCTTCTTCCGAATGCTCACGATCTGATACCACATAAATCCTATGTTCAGCAACATGGTGTGGACGTGATTGTGCTCTCCTTGAACCCTCCACGTTTCTCCTATGATTATGAAGAGCTTCTCCACCTCTGATAGGTGATCTGATTGTTCGGCGTAGCTGTCTCGAAGGTTCTCCCACGTGTGCTTTACCCTTGGCGAGGCGTATAGCTTCATTGGGGCTAGGTGGTTCTGAATATTCAGCGTCCGAAGCACTGCGCTCTTTCAATAGACCTTTGAATCGGTCCTCAAACTTGTTGTTGAGCTGCTCTATTTGCTGAGTAAGCTGAGTGGCAATAGACTGATTTGCCTCTTTGATCTGCTGACTCATAACTCGGTTCAGAGCTTCCTTAGCTTCAGCTGAAAGCTCCATGGAAAACCTAAAAAATTCAAACTAAAATCACAGTAACAAGTTCTAAGATAAAACAAATCAAGGAAATAAACAAAAATCTAATCCTACAGCAATTTCGAATAACAAAATTCTACTCCTAAAACAAGCACGAATAAACGAAATCATAAACCTAAAGCAATCTGTAATTACTAAAAGCCTAATCCTAAAGCAAATAGGAATAAAAGAAAAATCCTAATCCTAATTCAATCAGGAAAACGAACCCTAATCCTAATTCAATCAGGCAAAATCAAAATAAAACTAAATCCTATTGCAACATGGATTCGAAAATAACACGAATGAGAAAAGGGTTTAGAGTTTGCTCAGCCGTTTAGGGTTTGCTCAGCCTTTTTCAGAACCAGCTCTGATACCACTTGATGTGATTCTCCCTAGGATAGGACTCTGAAAATCGGGGCTGGAGAACTCGGAATCGAATGAAATTTGAGCAGCGGATAGATTGGAGTGTGAGGAATGTGGTGATGAGTTTTGAGCGGAATTGATCAAGGGGTTTATGAGATACGATGGTAAACTCTCTGAGAGTCAATAGAACTGATGGAATGATGGAGGAGAAGAACGTGATGGTGATTAGGTAGAAGGGATTCAAATTCACAACGTGTAATGAAATCTCAGATTCGAAGAACGCATTCAAGGAATCAGCAATTGAGAGAAGAACTCGATTTTTCTTTCAAAGAAAAATGTTTGCTATTATTCAACTATAACTTTTACAGCAAGTTCTGGGGTTTAAATACAACCCTAAAACAGAACAGCATGTAGTTTTTAAACCGAAAAACAACATGTAGTTTGAAACTTAAATAAAACAACAAAGCGTTTAAATAAAAACAACGAGGCGTCCCACTAATTGGTGCACCTCAAAATCTACTAAGTACAATACCAGATTGGTTTGTACATTATTCCCCTAATGGTAAGACTCCTAAGTAGCTCGCCGTAGGGATTTCATCCGCCTCATTAAAAACCATGAAAGAAAACCCAATTGGAATAAAACTCTCTATCGGAAAAAGAGTACATACTTCCTCACCTAAGTTACCTAGTTATCATTACCAGGAGAAGTCTTCAAGTTGAAGATGTTGAAGACTTGCATAGCTGGTGGTGAGAACGATCCTTCAGTCATAAGCGAGTGAGCTTCCTTAGCCAACTCCTTAGCTCTCGAACGCGTGATTGGTCCTACCAGCTCTGGTTCCTTAGCTTCTATGCTGCTCACGATCACATCATCTCTGCTCACGATCACATCAACTTAACAAGAGACATGCTAAGTGGGTTGAGTTCATTGAGACATTTCCATATGTCATCAAGTACAAGAAATGTAAAGAAAATGTTGTGGCTGATGCATTATCCAGAAGGTGCACCTTACTTGCTACTCTTGAGGTTAAGTTGCTGGGTTTTGAACATATCAAGTCTCTCTATGCTAATGATTCCGACTTTAAGGAGACTTTTGCTGCATGTGAGAAGTTTGCAGTTGGCAAATACTATAGGCACGAGGGTTTTTTATTCTATGATAATCGCTTGTGTGTGCCTAATTCTTCTTTGAGATATTTGTTTGTTAAGGAAGCTCATGATGGAGGCTTAATGGGACATTTTAGAGTGGCTAAGACAATGCAGGTCATGCAAGAACACTTCCATTGGCCACATATGAGACGTGATGTCGAAAGGTATTGTGGTAGGTGTCCAACATGTAAAATGGGTAAGGCCAAAGCACAACCTCACGGTCTGTATACTCCTCTTCCTATTCCTTTGCATCCTTGGCATGACATTTCTATGAATTTTGTTGTAGGATTGCCTAGGACGAGATTCAATCTTTGTTGTAGTAGACCATTTTTCTAAAATGGCACATTTTATTCCTTGTCACAAGACTGATGATGTTGTTAATGTTGCTAGTTTGTTCTTTAGAGAGATAATCCGACTACATGGTATGCCTAAGACGATAGTTTCAGATCGTGATGCAAAGTTTCTTAGTTATTTTTGGAAAACTCTTTGGTCTAAGCTAGGTACCAAACTGATGTTCTCTACTACTTGTCATCCCCAAACAGATGGTCAAACTGAAGTAGTTAATAGAAACTTGTCTACTCTCCTTAGGGCTCTAGTTAAGCGAAACCTTAAGAGTTGGGAGTATTGTTTGCCACATGTTGAGTTTGCATATAATCACTCTGTGCATTCAGCCTCTAAGTTTTCTCCATTTCAACTTGTTTATGGGTTTAATCCCATCTCTCCTTTGGATCTAATGCCTTTACCTTTGAGTGAGAGACTTAGCATGGATGGACAAAAGAAAGCTAAATTTGTCAAGAAGCTTCATGAGCAAGCCAGAAGGAGGTGCTCTTCAAGGAAGGTGATCTTGTTTGGATACACCTAAGGAAAGATAGGTTTCCAAATGAGAGAAAATCAAAGCTGATGCCTAGAATGGATGGTCCTTTCAAGATTGTCAAGAAGATCAACAACAATGCCTATCAGTTGGATCTCTAAGGTAAGTATACCGTGAGTAGTAGTTTTAATGTTGCTGACTTGGCTCCTTTCGTTGTAGATGATCTGGATTTGAGGTCAAATCCTTTTCAAGAAGGAGGGGATGATATGATCATGGACCAGCAACAAGCACCGAGACAAGAAAATACTATGGAGCTCGGAGTTGAAAGAGTTCAACAAGCTTTGGATGTACCGATTGGACCAATTACTTGATCTAAGGCTAGACTACTCGAACAGGCTGTTGGCACATTGCTAATACTAGCTGAGAGCAACCTTAGTCTTATGGCTAATCAAACCACACTGGTTTTGATTCAAGCCGACTAAGGGTTGTCAATGAGAGGTGTGTACTCTTGCACTCTTTTCCTTGTGTCTAGTTTTATCCCAATGGGTTTTCTAGACCAAGGTTTTTAATGAGGCTTGTCAATACACACTATACATCTGCCTCATTGACAACATGCTTAGAAAGGGAAAGGGAAGACTATTTTCGACTAAGACTTTAAGTGGACTTATTCTAGTCTTTTATTTTAACTTTTGGGCATTTGTACTTTAGGCCCACTCATTTCAAAGGCCCATTTCGTGCCTGGTTTTCTATAAGTATGTTGAACCCTAGTTCCTTTCATTTCATCAAACATTTTAATCAAAAACCCCCTTTCAAATTTGTTTGATCTCTGAGGAGTAAAATCCTCGAACTTGTTATCTATTTGGTGTGTCATATCCGAATGGTCTACAAGATTGAAGATCAAGAGCTTTTCTCACCACTCTTGATAGTTCAATTCAATCCACAATTTTGTCACGGTGTCTGTTCATATTCCCATCGTTTCTTCATCATCACTCGTCGGAATTTGCTGAAAACTAACCACAAGACTCATCGACTCTTCATCTATCCGCTGCTAAGTTTTCATTTGATTCCGAGTACTCCTGCGGTTTATCTCGTCAATAACATCCGACGTCTGTCTCTTCGGATTCCCTTGCGTTCTAAAGTTGCTGCAATCACTTGATCTTGTTCCTGGATCTTATCAAGCTACACGTCATAACTCGACCAAAGTAGTTCGTTACAGTTCTCTGATAATCAAAACTTTTCGCTTATGAGAACAATCACCTAGTTCCAACATATGAGAGCAACAAAAGTTGCTTAGCACAGTTTCTCATGTCAAAGCGACATTACATGGGCCTTGAATTTAGCAAAAAGATATCACATGTGTAGAAGTCCTCGACAAGCACGAATAACTCAAACAACCACGCTAGACCTCATAACTGAACCGAAGTAGTTCATGAATCGATAACCATAACTTCTAACTTAAGAGAACAAATGATAAACAAGTTTTTGCGGTGTTTTCTCAAATACCAAACTGTCTATTTAATCAATTGCAGTACAGTATGGTGTCAATCCAATGGGAGAGTAACTAGCAATCAAGATATAATCTACTTATTCTAATCTAAGCCAGATTCGGTTTTAGCGAGTGCTTATCTATCCTAAGTGACAACGAAATCTTAAAACAAAATGCTAAAAACGAAACAGAGTATTAGAATGTAAAAACAGAGCATTAAAAGTAAAGCAATAGTAAAACTAATAATAAAGTGCAACAAGAAATCTCAACCTAAAGCAGAGTATAAAAATCACGTAAATTCAATAAGGGAAAAATGGGTTCTCGAGGATTAGGATCAATGATTAGGGTATTCGTAGGGGTTCTAGACTTATCTATCAACCTATTTAGATGACCTCTAAGCAAGGAATCACAAAGTAATCACATTCGCTCTCGCGCAATGGGACCTCTCCTAAAAGACAACCTGACTTGACTCTCGCCCAACGATTGGAAATTCAAGAGGCCTTAAGTATGGACCTTACAAAGCCTAATAACACCCTAGACAATCAATCTCTTGAGCTAGGAAGATGCTATCTTAATCTCACCCTTTCCTCAAGAACCCTAGACTAACTTACTCAGAATTCATGAAATAAACAATAGACTTAAAATCGAAATCTAATTGCATAAAACTTAAGACTAGAAAAATCGTAAATGCCTTAGTAAAAATAAGAGACTCGAAAATTGCTAGAAAAGATTGTATATTAAAACTTGAAATTCTAGTACAATTTATAGATCAAAAGATCTTAAAGAAAAAGGAAAAATACTTAAAGAGAAAAAGGGAAAATTCCCTAGAAAGAAAAATGAGAAATTCCTTTAAGAAGTAAAAAGGAAATTTCCTTAAGAAAGAAAATAAAAAGAGGCCTAAAATAGTTGGGCTTTTGCCTTTTCACATAAAAGGGTACCATTGGGCCCTTTTTCCAAAAAGTCCAAAAGAAAATTCAATTCTGTCAAAAGTCAACGTTCTGATCCGAAAATCCACTCGACCAAGTGTGGTCGAGTGTCATGCTCGAGTGTCATTGGTATATGCCAAATCTTCTAGATCACATCCTGAACTTCAACTTTAGGCCAGCCGATTTTCTATTGGTCTTCTTGTAGTCCGAAATTCTTCATGAAATGCTCCAAAAAGTGCCTAAAATACCCTTTATGCAATGTGTGCAATGCCCAACACTAAGTATGCAAATTATGCCTAAAAGAACCTAAAACTATTTTAATAATGCAAGTATGAATGCAAAATATGCTAAATAATGGCCCTAAAATGTGGTAAAATGCAGACACATCAACAAACACCTAGATGCAACATAATAGAGCAACCTAAGTTGCTTAGCACACTTTCTCATGTCAAAGCGACATTACATGGGCCTTGAAGTTAGCAAAAAGAGATCACATGTGTAGAAGTCCTAGATTAGCACGGATAGCTCAAACGACCACGCTAGACCTTATAACTCAACCAAATAGTTCTTGACGGTTCACCGATAATCATAACTTCTAACTTAAGAGAACAATGACCTTCTTGTAACATATGAGACCAATCTAAGTTTCTTAGCACACTTTCACAAGTCGAAGCGACAATAGATAGTCTTGACTTAACAAAAAGAGACCTCATGTCTAGAAGTACTATATGAATACGGACAGCTGAAAGGATCAAGCTACACCTCATAACTTGACCAAAGTAGTTCGTTACGGTTCACTAATAATCAAAACTTCTAGCGTAAGAGAACAATCACCAAGTTGCAACATATGAGAGCAACCTAAGTTGCTTAGCACACTTTCTCTTGTTAAAGCGACATTACATGAGCCTTAAATTTAGCAAAAAGAGATCACATGTGTAGAAGTCCTAGATTAGCACGGTTAGCTCAAACGACCACGCTAGACCTCGTAACTCAACCAAAGTAGTTCTTGACGGTTCACCGATAATCATAACTTCTAACTTAAGAGAACAATGAACTTCTTGTAACATATGAAACCAATCTAAGTTTATTAGCACACTTTCTCAAGTCGAAGCGACATTAGATATTGATCAAGACCTATCAAGGCCATCAAAATATTTACAAGGTCAAAGAAATAAGGTATCGGGTCACGAGTATGATCGGACCGGGAAAAGTTGTCAATCGGGTCGAGAATACGGTCGGAGAAAATGGTGGATCGGAAGGTGCTATCGGGTCGAGGAAATAGGCACTGCGGTACGAGTCAGTATGTACCGCAGTCGGAGAACCGGGTCGAGAAAAACGCTACCTGCGGTACAAGGCGGGAAGTCTGAAGGTCGAGACATTCGCTACCCGCGGTACGAGGCGGGAAGTCTGATGATCGAGATATCCGCTACCCGCGGTACGAGGCGGGAAGTCTGATGATCGAGACATCCGCTACCCGCGGTACGAGGCGGGAAGTCTGAGGATCGAGAGAATGACTACCCGCGGTACGTAGCGGGAAGACGGATGACCGAGACAGTCATTACCCGAAGACCGAAGCGGGAAGTCTGATGATCGCGGATCGATGTCCGAGCGGTACGATGGACCTCGATCCATGGGCGACCGTTGACGAAGTCAACGGTCAACGACAAAAGTCAACGCCGACACAAAACAATATTTGGATCAATTTGAGCTAAGGAAGAAGATGCGACGAAGACTTGGATCCTAAGGAGACACCAACTAGAAGAAGATGACCGTTGGAGAAGAGTAGCCAAGGCCGAGGCAAGGCGCGGATAACCAAGTCGCGGAGGAGTCGCTCTCAGCTTGGGAAACAGAGCACATGGGGATCCGGTGCGCGTCACTCTCTCCACCTTGGGAGCTGTACCTCGGCGACAGGGGTCACATGTGACCGTTACTTACCTTTCGTCAAGATCGAGGCAAGGCGCGGATCACCAAGGCGCGGAGGAGTCGCTTTCAGCTCGGGGACCGGAGTGCATTGGGGTCCGGGGCGCGTCACTTTCTGCCTTGAAGGCTGAACCTCGGCGACTGATTTGAGCTCTCCTAAGACTCCTTGTACCCTCTATAAATAGCACCTCTTGTAAACACCATATTCAAGCAATGAAAATGAATTATTCTCTCTATTACATTCTCTCCACTCTTCTCTTATTTTCGTTCTAAATTCTAACATGGTATCAGAGCAAGGTTCTTGATTCCGTAAGACTTCCGCTCATATTCTACTCCTTATTCTATATTCTCTCATCTTCTTTGATCCAATTCTCTACTCTCACTCGGTTTCTTCAACTCATTTGAAGAAACACTCTTTTATCCATTGGATATTTTTCTCTTGAAAAATCATGGAGCATAACAAAGCTTTGATCATTCCAATCGTTCTCAAAGGGAACAACTATTTAGTGTGGGCTCGAACCGCTAAAACCACAATTTGTGGCCGCGGTTTTTGGAGACACATTGTGAGGACAAGACCTCCAACAAGAAAGGCCATCTCATCGGAAGAAGATGAAGAATCTCAAAGTGACGATGAGAAGCTTGATGAAGAAGACAAATGGTTTC
>JAKUCM010008954.1:0-41911 GCA_023374145.1 Lepidium sativum | reverse complement strand
AACATTATTCGAATACATTATTCATCATATTCTCTATATGGTATCAAATTATTCTTTTATTCTAGTAACCTGAAATAATAGCCGCTCTTTTATTCTTTGAAATCATTGTATATGTTAACTTTTTTGATAATTAATCCCTCTCATAAAATTTTGTTGACACCATCAAATATAAATCTAGTCTACTTAAAAGTTAATTAGCCCAATACAAATTAAATGTATGTCCATATGTATTACTTAACTCTAGTTAATCAATTGTTAATTCTTTTTTCTTTTAGGTCATCTTCTTCTATTTTATGTTTGTTCATAAAAATCAATAAAATTATAACCTATTATTTGATCTCTGCTAAGAACTTATTATTTGATTTATGCTTGCTAATATTCAAGTTGCATAAGGAAGGATTGAAGTGTTAAATAGAGACACAAAGAATATTTAAAAGGCAAAGTTTATTTTAATTCTATTTTTGTATTCATTACTTTCTAATCACTTTTTAGTTGATGTTGTATTCGAATTGTTTAGTTCAATGTTACAAGAAAATAAAAGAGTTACAATATCGTGAAGACTAGTTTGTGAAATCGTATTGGAGATATATTTTTTAGTGATTGTCTAGTTTGTTCTGTTGAAAAACAGGTACTTGATAGTGTGACCAATGAAATTGTGATACAAATTTTCCAGAATATGAGTGAGCGTAGAGTATGTCTTTAATATAGCTAGTTGTATTGACATTTTTAAGATTAAATTTATATGGTTTTTCAAAGGATTTTTTTTTACCCCCATAGATCGAAGTTCTGGCTCCGCCACTGATCTCCAGTGTCATCAAACAAGACCGTCATTGTCTCTGAAATCACTATCCTGCTAAATATTAATATGACGAATATCACAAAACTGAATGCTTCCAATCATCTCATGTGGAGCAGAGAAATTCATGTTTTGCTTGATGATTACGCCTTGTTTGGCTATATCACTAGATCTACTCCATCACCACCATAGACTGTCACCACAACAACTGGTTCTACCCCAAGGATAAACTCATCTATAGTGCTCTTCTTAGCACTATATCCAATTCCATTCAGCCGTTGTTAGCTACAACAAACACATCAGCTGAGATATGGGAGACTCTCTCAGCCACTTATGCACTGCCATCCCGAAGGCATCTCAAGCAATGGAAAAAGGAATCAAAGTCCATCAAATAATACCTTCATGATTTTCGCACCCGATTTGATCAGTTAGCCATATTGGGAAAACCTATGGATCTGGAATATCAAATCGAGTTTATCTTAGAAGGCTTACTTGAGGAATACAAAACAATTGTAGATGAGATCAAAGTACGAGACATACCACCCATGTTGGTTGAGCCCCATGAAAAACTCATCAACCACGAGTTAAAAATCCAAGCCACATTGTCTGCTCCATCTCCCATGCCTATTACAGCCAATGATGCTTCTTACATGAACAATTCTTCCTCTTGGACACCAGCAACAGCCAGTCAAGGTCTTCCTACAAGAACAACAACAATAATATTTATAATCAGCAACCGTAGCAAAACTATACACAACCACGATCTGATCAGCGAAATCATAGAGGCTATTAAGGTAGATATCATATGTGTGGTATCTTTGTCCATAGTGCACGTCGTTGCAATCAACTCTGTCAATTCACTGGCACAATACAATCATTTTTGGCACCTCCTTAATAGTACCAATCTTCACCATGGCAACCAAGGGCTAATTTTGCTGCAACACCATCTTACAATCCAACCAATTGGGTCATGGACAATGGTGCTACACATAATCTTACTAATAAATCCCTGCAGATCCATATATTTGATATTTGAGAGAGATTTTGAGCTGTTCCATGAAGAGTATTCAACAAATTTATTTTTACAATCGGGAAAATGGCCAAAAACTAATTAAACTTTTTCTATCAGACTGTTTCATACATGAACATAATGTCCTTCACTATTTCTACTTAAACTACCTAAATATTCAAAAAATAAACACGAACTTACAAGAAGATGTTGAAACCTACATTGACCGTCAATTCTTTTAGTGAACAGTAATCCAGCTG
Organism: Lepidium sativum; assembly: GCA_023374145.1. NCBI lineage: Eukaryota > Viridiplantae > Streptophyta > Magnoliopsida > Brassicales > Brassicaceae > Lepidium > Lepidium sativum. The sequence continues at coordinate 39,846 of JAKUCM010008954.1, read as the reverse complement.
TTAAATAGTCTTTTAATGACCGATTAGTGTACAATAGGCGGATGATTTGGCATAATCAGTGCTGAGTCGGCATATTAAGCCAAAACGACGCCATTTTAAGTTGTTAGCAGAATGAATTTTTTTTTTGTTAAAACGAACTCATTCCACATTTTGGATTAAAATCCCTAAAAAATTTGTTTGTTTTCTACTCTTACGTGAAAATGATACAATCATTCAAACCAAAATCTCAAAACTCCTCAATAAATTAGTTTATAGGTTCACAATCACTAGCTACAAAATTGAATACAATCCTTCAATTTTAACAAAAGTATCTCAAAAATAATTACTTTTACACGTCAACACGATCGCCTTAAGATCACTACTCTGATTGGCCAAATTGTTAACAACAAAATCGCAAATGGTGATGACGACTTGAGTCGTAGAGATTGGCTTTCTCTGGAGAAAATAAGTTTCTCACTTGATATTACCAAAGTCGATAAAACCTCCTCAGCTAGGTTACATGACCAAACTCCAAATCAGAGGCATAAAGACATCAACACTCAGTCATTAGAGTTCATAGTTAGATATAGCCGAAGACACATGGAAAAAGAATCCCACGAACTAAGTTCCATCATACCCTAGCCAAAATTGCTACAAGTATAGGAGAAACCACATAAAGACAACCATGAAAAAAACAACCTAGATATAAAGCTAAAGTACGATTGTGAGACCAAGCATAGGAGAAGAGGAGCTTGAGAAGAACAATACCCACCATAGACAAGCAAACCGGCAGAAAAAGCTTTGAAATATGCCTTAAATCATCTCGGAGAGTCAACAAAGTCCCGTAAAATCAAATGAGATCTAGAAACTCATAAAAGTTTCCAATCGGTTAGAGAGGCCAGATCCACGCCACCGTCGACCAAAGGAGAAGCACCGGAGACCACCACGACTTTCGATAGCGAGGTGACAACATCACCAGCTAAGCTCGAGCTCAAACTGTCTTCTCTTCTCTCAGGTCACACGCGCAAAAGAAAACAAAAAACTGAGGTGTCAGATCGGCGAGTCCAGAGAGAGCTTAAGTTTGACTATGATTTACGGCAAAGAGATACAGTGAAGAGTTTTATCGCATTGCTAGAGAGAGAATCTTTTAATGTTTTCTTTCAACGAAAAAGTCGTGCATTAATTCAAGACCATTCATCTTTTAATATTTGAGTTAATAACTCAAATACTCTACAATATACATCTAGTTACTCAAATACTCTTCAAAATATTTGAAAGAAAAAAAAGTGGTAATGTATAAAATAATAGGAGTTGTCTATTATATTACCAAATTACCATTAAAAAAAGAAAAAACAAAACTCCTACGTGTCTTTCTGTTATTCTTCTTCCTTTTCTTCTACATTTTCTTCCTCTTCTTCTTCATCTTCTTCTTCATCTTCTTCTTCCTTTTTTCTTCTTCTTTCACAAAAATTTATTCTCTCATTTCATGAACAAATGTTATTATTCTCTCAGTCTTGTTGTCTTCTTTGTTTGAAGGTAAGAATTTTCTTCATTCTCTCATCTCTCTCTCTCTCTCTCTCTCTCTCTCTCTCTCTCTCTCTCTCTCTCTCTCTCTCTCTCTCTCTCTCTCTCTCTCTCTCACTCTCTCTCAAAATCAAAACCTAATGTAGCAGAAGAAGTCAGTTTTGAACTTAAATTAGGGTCTTCAAGAAATCGAATTCGAAAATTTGGGGTTTCACGAAATCTAACTTGAAAACTTAGGGCTTTCAGAAAATTGAACTAAAAAACTTAGGATCCTCATGAAATCAAACTTGGTTTCTAACATATTGATTTTGTTTATGTTTTTCTTAGGTTTTGGATAACATTTGAAGATTTTGAACCATAACTTAACAAATCTACCAATTCAAGGCAGAATTTGATCAAAGTAAATGGTGTATGAGAAGTTTTGGGGTTTAGATCTTATGGGTTTGTATCGACTCTTAGTTTGTAATTTGGTAGAATTTAGTATATTTTATGGGTTGTCCCGATTCTTAGTTTGTAGTGTGGTAGAGTTTCTGGGTTTATCTCCTTCTTCATTGTTTTCGGAAGGTTTGATGGTAGTTTGGTAGATTTATGTGTACTTTGTTTACATTTTAGCTGAGTTTGTTTGTAACTTAGCAGAGTTTAGGTGTTGCATTTTCTTGCTTAGCAGAGTTTGGCCGAGTAAAAGTATAGTTTGGTAGAGCTTTATAGAGTTAGTTTACAGTTTGGTAAAGCTTGATTGAGTAAGCTTATTGTGTGGCAGAGTTTAGTTGAGTTAGTTTATAGTTAGTAAAGTTTGGTAAACATAGTTTATAGTTTGATGGATTTTTGGTCTAATTAGTTTATAGAGTGTAGAGTTTGGACGACTTCCATTTTTAGCTGTTTTGTTGTTTCTTGTACATTGCTCATATCATCAAAAATGTCCATTGGGTATCACTGGAGATCAATGTTGTGGCCTATGATGATCTGATTGAGTCAGTCAAGTAATGTTGGTATACTATAGATGATTCAGTTGATTTGATTGATAGAGTCTGGTACACTGTGGTAAATCTTGGTAGACAATGGTAGATCTTTCTACTAAATGTTGATTCTTTATTCATGCAAGCAGGGGCATACATGAGGATGCTTCTATATCTGGTTAAGAGGCTTGCACAAAAGGAAATTGCAAAAACATTTAGTGTGAAGGCTTACACTATGTATAGGGTGAAGTCGACCCCATTGAACATCCAATCAGGTGATTGTGGCATGTATACGCTGAATTATAGTGAATATTTAACCTTAGGATGCAGATTTAAGGGACTAGAAGAAAAGTTTGTCTCTTTTATCCGCATGAAATTTGGATTGACATTATGGATGAACTTCCACTATCAAAGACAATTTCTTCAACTGATCCCAATCCGTGTGGGGGGTAAAATTGATAAGGAATTATTGATTACATCGTCACAAGGCTTACTTTTGGATTGGTAAAGCTAGGTATATTATTCGCTAGTACGATAAAGTATGTATATGCAATTAGGAAAACTATTATTTTTTGTTAACAAATACTCACAAATGACCAATATTGTTATAACCTAGATATGGTCTTATGAGAGTATTATTATTATTTATAATGGGCTAAATGAGTTAACAAAACAAAAGTCTCCCTCCTTTATTTACAATAATATGTTTTGGTAGATTTACTTGTTCAACGACTCGACGAATGCACTTGAGCTACTGTAGAGTTTAGTATAGTTGAGCTAACACATAACATGAAAGAGTTTAGTAGATTTAGATTTAGCGTTTGGTTGGCCTTACACAAAACATAGTAGATTTTGATAGACTTATAGTAGAGTTTGATATAATTAACATATAACATGGTAGTTGTAGTAGATTTATAGTAGAGTTAAGTAAAGCTAGGATTTCAACATGTTGGAAAACAAACTTTACGAGTTCAAGATTGGATATATGCTCTACAATTTCGGGCATTATGTCCCAAACCTTTACAACTAGAATAAGACATCACTTTCCTTGGGTGTTGTGCCTTTAATGAGAATTTATACCAACTTTTCAACAATGAATTCTTTGGCCTACTAGGTTGGTTACGTACAAGAGGAGACTTATAAAATTTACTAGCGACATCTTCAGGTGTTGGAAGTGTTGCATATCTTGGTATCACACATTTCGCGTACGCATGGTACAAGTAACTCGTACAATAGTAAGGATCCGTGAGGTCAATCTTCGAACGCTGACATGCTTCTAGTGCGGCTAAGACATACTCACAAGGTGTATTATCCACGTCAAAACGTTTGCAAGAACATGCATTCTCCATCAAATTTACCAAATGTGAAGATGTTGAGCATGTGACAACAACTTGATGGTCATCTTGTCTTGCACATTGTACTGTGTGGCTTCGAGATGTCTATTCTGCATGGACAGAAAACAAATACTATAAATTAAACTCTGCCAAAACAAAAATAGGCTCATACCTAACTCTACCAAACTATAAAACATAGTTATTCAAGATCTACCAAACTATTCCAAACTCTACTACAGAGCTATCCAAAATCTACCAAACTATATCGTAAAGCATTCAGAAGTCCACTAAACTCTATGAAGTCATACCTTCAAAAAAATTTTGATTGCTAAATGAGAATGGTACTTTTTGCCCATGCTTTTGCCATTCTCTTCGCAAACCACCTTGTTAATGTTGCCCTAAGTGTATATATAAGCTGCACAATAGGGAAAATCTCGCTTCATCTAACGCATAATTGATTTGTGTGCTTCGATGGTGTTTGGCTGCAATAAGTGAGCGAGAAATAAAGTAGGTAATCTAATAATTCAGGGCTAAATCATCATTCTAAAAACTAGGTTAAATGAACTAACTTTTCCTAACTCTACAAAACTATCGGAATAATTTTGCCAACATCAGCCACACTATCATATATAACTCTGCCAAAATTCGTTACACAGTATACAAACTCTGTCACACTATCGCTACTAAATTTGCCAAGTTGTGAGTGATAACTCTGCCAAAATCTGCTATAAAGTATACAAACTCTATCACACTATTATTACTAACTCTGCAAGCTGTGAAAGATAAGTCTGCCAAAATATGTTATACTGGCAATACTAACTCCGCCAAAAAGAACCAATGACTTTGGTTTTCTGATTCCCACAAACTAAGATGATTTGCTCATCCTCTCCTCGACATAAGCATCTGCCTTCCTCTTATTACTTATGTCCCAAGCGAATTCATCTAGACTGGAGGCAAGTATATCTCCAAGCATGGTGTCCACTTTGGGATCTGCAAGATCGTCTGGCCATAGAGGCATTATCTCCAGAAGTTGTGTAGTCAGTTGTTTAAGACGTACCTGGTAGACGAGAAGATGCAATTTATCAAACATCAGTAAATGAACTTTACCACATGTGTATATGAACTCTACTAGACATGTTATGAAATCTACTACACATAAATTAACTCCACTAAACTGTCAAAATAGCTCTACTAAACGTAAATGAACTCTATTACACATAAATGAACTCTACTACACATAAATGATCTCTACTGCACTGAACTCTAGTAGAGTAAAATCAACTCCACTGTACTTGAAATTTTGAACTCTACTATACGTAAATGAACTCTACTAGTAGCGTAAATGAATTCTACAATACATAAATGAACTCTATCAATCACCTAAACCAACTTTACTATGAAAGCAATTTACCTTTCCATCCTGTGTGTTTCGTTTCTACAACTTCACAATTTCTTTGGGTTCAATGGCTTGTTTTTTGATTGGTCTCCATCGTAGAATGGGGACGTCACCTTCTCTTTAATCCCCAAATATTTCAGCTAGTATGGGGATAGACTCAAATTCCATATGAGAAGTGCATGCACAAACCCATGTAGAGTGTAAGTACTGGCCTTTTTGTAAGCTGCACTTTTGATCAATTTGATTAGTTCTGGAAACGCCACTCTTCCCCATGGATACCTCTCGAATATCTCAAAATATGCAACCAACTTCGCATAACTAAAAGGGAGCCCACTATTTACGTGGCAACCATAAAACCCTACATGCAAAACCACTAGCAAGCCTACCATCTTCCTCTTCTCAAAAGACCATCCTCTACATCTCCCCAACACCTCTTTCAACTCTACCCATTTAGGGCCTTCATTAACCCCTAAACCAATATCTTCCAAAAGCTCTTTGTGGGCAACATTTGCCACATTAGAAACCTCCTCGAAGTTATCGCTATTAAGCTGTGTGATATCTGCGAACTCGTGTAGAGAAAACCTCGTAGGTCGAGACCCCAAATAATACCAAATCTCATACTTCTTCTTAATCACTAGTTGATGCATCAACAAGTACTGTATATGCCTCCCAGTAAAGGTGTAGTCGGAGTCTGCTAGCTTCAGAAAAACGCCTAGGCAAGAATTCTCCTTTATGTCTATGTATGCATCATCACCAATACCCTTGATCATATTACTGATGTTTTTAAGATTGCAGTAATGGTTGATGTTTCAATTCTTCTTCACCGGTAGACCGTGTCTGAAAACCTTCTGCGGGTACTTCTTCTTTGTCATATCTAAAGATGAAAACAAACGATAAACATTATAAAACTCAACTCCATTACACGCAAATAAACTCTACTGCACGGAACTCAACTCTACCAAACGTTAGACTAACTCTATTACACTTCAACCTACAAGCAAGCCAACTCTACCACACTACAACTTAACTCTACCAAACGTCAAACTAACTCTACTACACGGAATCTAACTCTACCACATTACAACCTAACTCTGCCACACTACAAGCCAACTCTACCACACTACAATCTAACTCTACCAAACGTCAGACTAACTCTACTACACGGAATCCAACTCTACCACACTACAACCTTACTTTACTCTTCTACACTACTACCTAACTCTACCAAACGTCAGACTAACTCTACTACACTAAGCATATCTCTACTACACTTCACTCTAACTCTACTACACTAAGCATATCTCTACTCCACCCTTAATCTCACAACTAGTTACGAACTATATCACATTGGCTCTGACCCGGGAAGAACTCTACTTGAAAAACACAGAAGAAAAAGATGAAGAACAAAAACCCAAAATGTTGTGAAATCGAGAAACCCAAATGTCGCGAAATCGACAAACCCAATGTTTACGTAAACAACAAACCCAAATGCCCTCACGAAAATAAAGAAAAAGAAGTAGAGGAGAAGAGGAAGAAGAAAAGAAGAAACTTATCTTTGATAAATAAACATCACGACAATGAAGACGACGAGTACGAAGGAGAAGAAGAAGAAGAAGAAGATAACGAGTAAGAAAAACAGCGAAGAAACGTTGAGTAAGACGACAAAGAAAAGAAAGAGAGGTTAACAATGACGATTTTGTTTTGTGAAATTAACGAGAGAAGTTAACGATGACGGTTTACAGTATATATTTCTTTTTTCTTTTTTTTTGTGAAATTACAGGAAAAAAACACTTTTTGTTTTAAGGGATTAATTGTAATTAAACCCTTGACATTTTCTTGTTTTGGAAGAAAAACTGTTTTGATAATTACAATATTGTTTTGCTCTATTTGAGCAGTTTTTTTTTATTTTTTTACTTTTTTTTATCAACAGCAATTCTTTCTTATTTATATGCAGTAAATTAATCTATATAAAAAAATTATATTTTTTAAATAGATTTTAATCCCCTCCACGCGCATACGCGCGGGTCACGTCTAGTTAAAAGTTAAAACCCATATCCTTCTTGTCATACCTTCCGCCATTGACAAGAGAATTTTTCGCCTCTCCAAATTGTCTCCCTTCTGTCTTCTCCTTCTTCTTTCAATTTCTCCGGCTGCAAAACCCTAGTGCCCCACCGGTGCTCCTCCCTCCTCATCCCGGATTTTCGTCTCCGTCGCTGCAGAACAGGCAAACATTTCTTCCTTTATTTTTGCTGCTCTCCTTATTTTCTGGAAGCTTTTTTTGGCTTCCTCTGCTGTTTTTTTTCTCTTAATTTTGTTTATTCTGAGGCTTGGAAGTAATAGAAGCTAGGGAACGCTTTCCAATTCTTGTTTGCGTTTCTGTTCTAAGGAGAGTGATAGAAAGAGAAGCTCTTGTTACCAGACAGCGAAAAGAGAATTTATGATTTTATCTTATGGACTCAAGGTTTATTTTTTATTGGATTATTCTCTTCGTTTTTATGACATTGGCTTGCTTTGACTGACTAAACTCCAGAATATTGTCGAAACTTTAAATGGCGGATACTGAAATGCAAGAGCAAGATATTCCTTCTGCTGCTGAACCTGTCTTTGTTGACACAACATATTCAAAGGAAGAACCTTTGGAGACAGAAAATTCTCCAAACCCTATTGAAATCCCGCAGCCACTTCTTTCTGAGGATAAGACTCTGACTCTAGACAGTGATTTTCATTTAACTAATGGAAATGGTCAGGGGATGACGAATGATGATGTTGGAGTTGTTGGCCACTCTGAAAAGAAGAATCATGCTACGGTTCAAGCGTTGAGTCCCAAGACTGGAGATGAAAATTCCAATAAACGGAAGACTTGGCTGCTTAGTAATTCTTCCGAGGTAAAAGACTATCTTTGTGTGTTCTCAGGATTAAATATCACTACTTTGTTATAGTAAAGAGAAAGAGTTTTGTAGTAAAGATTATCTACCGTGATTTTTCTCTTACAAGTCCACCTTTCTCTACAGGCACAAGGAATTGATGAAGCAGGGACACCAGAAGAACAAGAGATGTTTTTAAGAGAAGTGGAGGCCTTTCACAAAGAGAATTTCCTGGAATTTAAAGCTCTTAAGTTTTATGGACAGCCTTTAAACACCCTCAAGTGAGTTGTTGGAAATTGTTCTTTTTGTTCTTACATTAAACCGTATATTTGGTCAGTCAGTGCCTAACTTTTCATGCTTTACTCTGAAATGTAGGTTATGGCGAGCAGTCATTAAATTAGGTGGCTATGACGTGGTAATTAAACACTTGTTGGTTGATCTTGAACTCCAACATCACCATGTCATCATAACCGAAGCCATATTATTTTTAGTTCATTGGTTGATACTTCTAGGTCAATTAAGTTCACTCGTAACATTCACTATGCATTTTATTTCTTTTAGCTGTGAATAACATATGAACTATATAAGGTAGAAATATAAAACCAGTAAGCTAAAGAATAATTTGAACCAGGGGAATGATTTTCAAGGAGGAGATTTCTAACTTAAGTTTATGCAGGTATATTAAAGATTGTTTGATATCTTGTTGAAAATTTGATTTGGTTTACTTTTGGTTGCTATTTGGGAGTTATTATTTTCATTGATTTCAAATCTTCTGATGACTCTTCAATTGTATTTCTCTTTCATGGTAATGTAGGTAACCACATCAAAACTATGGCGGCAAGTTGGAGAATCCTTCCATCCTCCAAAGTATGGCTGATATTGCCCTTAGATTTTTCCGATTTTTCATGATGCTAATTTGAAATAATTAGTTTAAATATTATTTGTTCAGGACATGTACAACAATCTCCTACACATTCCGCATTTTCTACGAGAAGGTGAATTCCATTGTTGTGCATACCTATCATATATATATCCTGTCTTTATTTACTTGTTCAGTTTAGGCAGTTGCACTTGCTCTTCATCTTTGGCATGGTTTGTTTAAATACCTAGTTTAGTTCATGTCTTGTCCAGGTAGTCTTGTAAAGGTACGCTATGGTTTGTATATTTGTTTCAATTGTAGGCACTTTTGGAGTACGAAAAGAATTTAAGGACAAATGGTAAGCTTAATCTTCCTGGTTCAACGTTTATTCCGTCTTCCATCCCCGAGAAAGAGGTAAGAATCTACTCTGAAATTGTGGCTTTAATGCTTTTGGCTTTTGGACACTCTTGAATTTATGGATAGACGGGTTAATGTGGACAAAGATGTCAGCTAGATCGAGCACCGTAAAATATAAAATGTGGTTGAAACTAAAGGAATGTCAGCTTAAGTGTTCTTTGTCAGCATTTATATAATGTAGAAAGGAATCTCTGAGGCGTGATATGAATAACTTGTTAAATCCTACTATCTGCAATCTAACTGAAAAAGCTATAGCTTTTTGAGTCTAATATGAAAGGCCATAAGAAATACGTATGCATAACCTAGTAAGTTACCAAATAAATATAAATTCCAGATATCCTAAATGAAAATTTACGTGCCTCCCCCTTTTCCCTCTTCCGACATTCTTTTCCTTCCCTGATATAAAGACTTTGACTTAGGCAAGTAGCCATCAAGGTTCAGGATCAGGCAGGGCACGAAGAGACTCTGCAGCTCGTGCTATGCAAGGTTGGCATGCACAGCGCCTTATTGGATCTGGAGAGGTTACTGATATTGTCAAGGTTTCACTTCAATCTGACTGGGACTTTGTGATGACACCATGCATAAATTTGTTCTGCCTCAAGATGATGTTTTCCTTTTGTTTCAGGATAACTCAACCCCAAAGCATAAGAAACTCAAAACCATTGGTAGCTTTATTTTCTTTAGGCGATGCTACTTTTGTCAACAAGTGTTGCTTAACATGGTGTTTTTAATTGTTGTTTCAGGGCTGCAGAAAAACAAAACACAAACTAGCATGAACCTTGTTGTTTCACATGAAGCAGACAAACAGTTACGAAAAACTATTTCCCTCCTGCTTATTACAACTCTTAGATTGTTATCTTGATTTTTTGTGTTAGCTGTTTCTTTCTTTCAGTCCCTCTTAGCACTTTGCAGTACTAATTGAAAACAAAACATATCTTGACCTTAACATTTTACTGAGATTTAAAGCATGACATAAATAATGATACTGGTTTTGATTCAATAGGCCGACTGGTGAGGTTGTTGATGTTGGACCCCGTGCTGACTGGGTGAAGATCAATGTCAAAGAAACTGTGAGTGGCTTACTTCCTTTTTATCCACTTGTAATCTCAGCACTAGAAAAGCCAAAAATTTTGCAAACTGGCTGATTATTTCAAATCTGAAATCTTACCAAATCTGTTTTCTTTTTGTAAATGCACAGAAGAATTCTTTTGAGATATTTGCCTTAGTACCTGGACTTCTTCGCAAAGAGGTATGCACTCCTTCACAACCTTTCCTCTGAAAAGCTACTTGATTAGTCTTTGTGTTTGGATTTTGTGTAAGTGGCTATTACTGTGGGAATACACAGCAACACAAAGAGATATATTGGGTTACGTTGACTATTTTTCCTGCGATTAAAATCTGAAGCAGCATAAATATTTGGAAGTTTTGACCTTTAGTTCCGTAGTCTTTATACACAATTCTGTCAGCAAAATGTGTTTTCTGGTAAAATCATTAGAGTTCCTATTCCTGAACATAAGTTGTCTTTTCTCAGATTCATATTCAATCAGATCCTGTGGGAAAGCTGGTAATAACAGGCCAACCAGAGCAGCTTGACAATCCTTGGGGCATTACACCCTTCAAAAAGGCAAAGCTTCTTGTATATTCTAGATATTGACATCTACAGATAGAGATGTGTCTTATACCGTCCTGTCATTTTGATATTATTTCACCAGATTGTTGACTTATCAGCAAGAATCGACCCGCTTCACACATCCGCGGTCATGAGCATGCACGGGCGGTTGTTCATTCGAGTTCCGTTGGAGCAATAATTGGTTTCAAGAGTGAGCTTGATCATTGTTCTTAGTTTCTTATAGGAATTCATGTTTCAGAACCAAATTGTTAGGCGGCTGAAACTAAATTGTAACTGTGGTCTTAAGTTCGAAAACTGGAGTTAGGGACAGGCAAAGAAACATTGGTCTTACTTGTAAGATTCTTCTTCTGTAAAACATAAGATTAGTAGGAAATATTAGGGAATAATATCCCACATTGGAAGCTGGAAATGATCTACTCTAATATATATAAGATATGGACCTCTCTACTCATAGCCAATTGGTTTTGAGATGGAAGCACATATTCTAATATGGTATCAGAGCTCATGATCCACGCTGTCCGACCCGATATGACCCAAAGTGGTCCCACTATCGACAAACCAGGTCCAATATTGGTGCCGTCGATCCATCCCCAAACATACGAGATTGGCTCAAGACTTCTCCAAACATTGGTTTTCGTATTTTAAAGTTTTTTCTTTTTCTTTTTTCTATTAGATATGAATGACTAAGATACCTATCCCATCTACTGTAAGTTGTAATAAACTTTTAGGTTCTCATGCTTTGTAGTTTTCAAAAAAGCTCTCCTGAGAGGATTTGTTTTCAAAAAGTGAAAGTAAAGTATGGAACATGTGGTCGTGGAAATTATTAAAGGCAAAACAATACCATCAAAACTTAATTGACATTTTCCTGAGTCATGTTCCTTCAGAGATATGGTTGAAATAAAAGTTCATAACTTGTTCAATATTGGTATCATGACGAAATTTGGAGTTCAAATTTGTAAATTCCAGTCTAATATTAATCATCAGAAATGTATTGCAGGGTTATGGGTTTAGGAGAGTGCCTTTCATTTTCAAGGGGGTTTAGACAGAAAATATCAGTGTGGTCTTTAGAAGATAATGAAAATATAAAGATTCCAATTACAAATATATATATATATAACATTTATATATTGATGTTCATGTGTGTTTGTAGGTATGGAAAAAGTTAAGAGTGATAAAGGAAATATAGCATATTCTCAACATGGTGTAGCTCAATTGCATGTAAGGCCACATGACATGGCCGCTTTGGAATTTGATGATATCTACAACTACAATGCTTTTTCACCCTTTCATGTTTCAACTCCCAAAAAGCTTTATGGACAGACAAAATATGTATTGACGTTATATGGAGTATAAATAGTTGAATAACCATTTTAACAGTTTTCTTTATCGAAAATTAACTTCAAGAAATCATCTATTTTATTGTGATAGATTTATTTTATGAACAGGGTTGGATCCATGGACAGAAAAGGTGTTCATTGTTCAAATGAACACTATCAATTTGAAAAATATCATAGTTTAAATAGAATCAATAGATTTTCTATAGATTTAATTCGATTTTCTTCTTTTTCGAACCTAGTTCAATTTCTATTATAGCAAAAAAAAAAACAATGTTAAGGTACATGATTAACAAATGTCTCATTTCTATAGAGCCCTATAACATTGCATGTCAGAAAATGCGGACCAGCTTCCTAGATCTGCTATCATTTTCAGGATTTCTGCACACTCAATGATAAAGTTGTCCTCGAAAATCTAAAGATAGAGAAGAGAAGACAACGCCTCAAACAATGATGGTTTCTACGCGCTCCCAAAACTGACTCCTCCAAACCCATCAATAAAACAATACCAACCTATGTCCAAGAAATACTCGGAGTCTTTCCAAGACCCATCTACAAATTACTTATAGTTCGTTAAACCCATGTCTAAATATCATCTTCTTTACCATATTTATTCGAAAACTAGTAAAAAAAATTCTTGTAGAAGAATTTGAAAAGAATGCCTCTCTAGCCAACTTTATTTAAGAAAATATTTTTTGTTTTGACTTACAAATTTCGAATAAAAGTAATTTTGTAAAGAGGTAGAGAGAAAAATGTATTTCTTATAACTCCTCTTTGTAAGAAGTATATATTTAATATATATTTTATTTGTGTTTTTAACCCCCATTAAAAAAATTATGGTATGCCAGTAATTATGAATAAGTATGTGTTTATGAGATTGTGGAAGTCATCTGAAATTTATTTTATGAGTGTCTTCCAACTAAAAAAAACTAACATAGATATTCAATTAAGCTTTGCTAACGCTTTCTTTAGACTTAATACCGGTATACAAACGTAGTTAATCTCGTTTCAGTATGTTTGTAACATTCAAATAACATTTAAGTTAGCTAGTAAGAAACAAATTCTTCTTTAAGCTTGTTTTTATTTAGTTCCAAGTCAATAAATTAGTCTCTAGGGAATTGGAACATTCCTCTTTTTCACATATCTTGGAAATCAAAACCCAAATTTTGTTATGTTGCGGCAGAGACTACTCTTAACTGACATTTACAAATGATTCATCATGTTCATAGTCAATCTTCTCATCTTAATTAACTTCACTAATTTGTATGTAACCGACGTCAAACATAACATCATGGTAACTTCTACTTTGAGCTGTAACGCTTGTCTTTAACCAATATCTTGCCTAAAATTCCAATGCTATATAATTAACATAAAGAGATACTGGTAAATTAGGTTTACAAATAAAAAAGAATCATTTTTTTTACAAGGATATTTCTCAAGCTACCTTTGATATTTGTTTATGTTGAGTGGAATGAGTTGAATGATGAGTCAATTATATTCAACAAAAATGACCAGATTATATCAGAATATATAAAAATTTATTTATTACCATATATCTTATCTCTTTAACTAGGTAATCACCCTTTTATCCTTAAACATCATATATTTGCTTCATATGATTAAGTATTTTTTCGTTATATATATATATATATATATATATATACATGTATTGAAAAGAGTATATTTGAACGGTTTGTTGAGACGCAAATAATATCTCCATATCAGCCAATTATAAGGAGTCTGAAACTTTTAAATCAAACTTTACGATTGTAGCGTAATCACATTATCTAAAATATATGCGACCCACAATTGTTTAAATTACCTACTTCTCGCCAAACCTATTTGAATGGTCCTGAAACTTACTAACTCTCTTACAAATGATATCGAACCGGTAGTCTAAAGCATTATACATATAATATTTTATGCATGCAAGTGACTATCTACTGGTCGAATGACGAAAAACATTATAGCATCGTCACTCTAAGTAGCACTCCAAGATGGCTGTTTAAAACGCTATATTTTTCTGATTGCCATGAGTTCGTTCCTCTTTAGATGGGAATACTAAGCTGAGAGATCGCTTCCTAAAGGTTTTCAGATCCAACTATATACATTCTTAATTAATGAAATCTTAAAATGTACAAATGGCTAAAATGTCGAAGCCCTTGACTACAAAACTTAGAGGCACTAATCAAACGTTTTGATAATTATGTAAGTTAATTCATAACAATAGAGATATATTATACTGAATTCGGTATAAGCGACTAAAAATATGATATATAGTATAGTCATATTATATAAAACTACTGCTGATCATGAACCTTTTGATCAATATATATATATATATATATATATATATATGTGGTATACTATTTTTTCCTGAAGTGAATATATATATTTTTGTGTCTTATACATCAAAATTATGCATTAAACTATAATTGTGGAAAGATATGGTATAAAAGATTCATTCATATATCTCGTGCAACTTCTGGGATGTATCAACATTTATTCTTCATCAAGAACACGTCGTGAAACTTGAAAATACTTAAGTCATTATGAAATAGACCTATATATCTATCAAATCGAGCTAATAGCAAAATTGTGCTGCACGAAACCCTAGCAATGAATAAAAGAAGGCATATAGGAAACTGTTTCTCTAATTCAGCACGAGAGACGAAATGTGCATTTACCTAAACAATCTAACAAAGATGAGAAGAAAAATCATGCAGATTAACTAAAATTTAAACACCAAAGATCCCAAAAGAAGATGATATAAAACACATATATTTCCGGACATTTGAAAATTTCAATTAAAAGGTGGTCTTGAAGGTGTTCCAGCTCCCCATCCAAGCAAATGAGGATCACCGGTAAACCCATAACCACTCACATTACCTCCTAACTGTCCTTGACCGGTCACTCCTGACGGCGGAGATGCTGACGGAGCTCGCTGCATCTGCGGTTGTCCTCCTCCTCCTCCGCCTCCACCACCACCTTCTTCCTCCTCTTCTTCAACTGGTAATCTCTCGAAAACAGCATTTGAGAATGAAGCAGCCATTAGTATAACTGGAGCTGACGCAACAAGCGGAGCCACTACGCTTCCTCCGACCACCTGACCTTGCGCTCCAGCTAGAAATATTGACAAACCACCTGCACCCGGGGGTGCAGGTGGTGGCAAAACGGTTCCCGTTAGCGAAAGAATCTCAAACCTTCCATGTAAAGTCACAACTCCTCCTCCTCCGGATACACCACCGCCAGTTCCAGGAGTGACTGGCTGACGGAGAGTGACGTTAGAAACAGTGCCGTTTCCTCCTAAAACGGAGACGCCTCTTCCTCTTCGTCTAGCGTAAGTGGAAACACTTTCAACTATGTCAGCTCCTGGAGTTACCTCAAGAACGTGAGATCTAAGTGCGTTGGGACTATCCCTCGTCACTATGATCGGTGGCTTTGCTTTGTTCTTAGATCCTGGTGGACGTCCACGTGGACGTTTTCCAGGTGCTGAGCTTGATGTATTCGGGTCAGAATCGGGTCGACCCAGTTGATGATGATCTTTGTTTGAGTGATCAGATTCTCTTGAATTATCCGAAGGTTGCTGCTGCTGCTGTTGATGATGATGATGATGTTGATCAATAAGATTGATTCCGCCTTGCGGTTGAAGCTGCTGGTGGTGATGAATCTCCGGTCTGAAGAGGTTATGGAAGTATCTAGAAGCTCCACCGCCTTGCTCGTAACCGCCTTCCATCGCCGCCGCATCTACTAATTCCCTCTCCCACCACTGCTTATTCGCCAGCTCAAAATCAATTTCTTTGATTTGTGATTTCTTAATTCTTAATCCTTCTCGGTCATATATATTGGGAAATGAAGTGGAGCGTGAAGAGTGAAACAGACTAAGATCGAGAAGTCAAAACTAAGGAGTTCGAGGAACCAATCTAAGGATTTAAGGTGTGATCAGTTACACAAACGGACAAAAATGAAGAAAAAGCAGACCAAGAACAGAACTAAATCTAAAACCAAGCAAAGAAGTATATAAATGATGATCTCTACCAGAAGAAACCCTAGTTAGGGCAAGAGAAGAAGAAGCAGCTAGTTCTTGGATAGAAGACGAGGTCGTATTAAGTGCCTCTGATGTAGTCCGATAAAAAGAGAGAGAAGCTTTAAGATTCATGTGCGAGCCTGTGATAAAATTTTGGTCCTCTCCTTGAACGAGGAAAGTAAAAGCAAAGACATATACACCGAGAATTTAGCGGAGAATCAGTTCCTTTATTATATTTAATTATTGTGAATATATAATGTTTTTTTTTAAAGGACATTAATATATGCTCACAAGCCGACAAAAAAATATGTGTGTAAGTGGTTATATCCTTAAGGTACTAAAGAAAACTAGGGGTTCGTCGCAGTTTTCTTTTTTTGGTTCCAATTCTATATAATAAAAAAGAATGTTATTTGGAGAAGAAGTTTTGTAATTTCAAAGCTTATGATAACATGAAAACAGTACAGAAAAATAATAGTTAGGTCAATTTGTTTTATCAAAAATTTTTGACGAGGTAAAGAAAACGCATCATTTAATATTTAATAATAAAATTTTCAATACGTAGTGTCAAGTGGAAGTTGGGTACAAAAATTAAAAACGAATCTCACATTCACACTCCTTTCAAGGCGCGTGGATGGAATGTTTAACCAAATATATGATCTAATGTTATTTTTACATGTTACTATAATTTATTTATGTTTCTAACAAATTGAGTGTTTTAGTACGAGGAAAAATGATAAAGACCAGTATACCATATACAAAAGCATATATTTTGTATGATTTATCACAAATCATTTCGAGTGCTGATTCAACCCACTCTTCTTATCCGAGAAAAATATTTTTATCTGGTAATTGTATTTAAAATTTTAGTTTAGTCAAAGTTATATATATTTGTATTTTAGTATAAACGTACATTATTCTTCCTAGCAATTTGTAAGACTAGTGGTTGATTATTGTAAGATGAATAATTTAATATTTAAAACCAAAATATAATTTTGTTGTTAGCAAAATAATATTCTATAAATGAATCCACGTTTAGAGAGAGAGAGAGAGCTGAACCTCGCTTTGTTTGTTTGTCCCTATGATTAATTAATATATGTTTCAAAACTTGCCCGTCCTATGTATGAAAGAATTCGATGTTTCTTACTAAAGTTTCCAAATTGTTACATTCGATATATATCACTTTTGTTGTTATTATAGAGAGAGGACATAAGCCGCATAACTAATTGAGAACTAAGAACAATCAATCAATCAAGATAATGGTCTTTTATTACGAACATGATCTATGTTCCTTTATATAATCATCTAACAGAGTGGACCCTTTTTATTGATAAGTTTGGAGAAAGTTGATTGACCCTTTGTAATAATTTCCACAATGTCAATTGTCAAATTAGTTCATCTTTTCTTCTCTCTAAATAATTGATCATAGTTGAATGTAGAATGGTTAAAATTTAAATACAAGAAGTCGTGTTGTATAGTTGTACCATGTTATATTATTAATTTGAGGAACTAATTTATAAATCGAGTTTTATCGATTTATTATTGATTTTTTTTGTCAACAACTAACTATTTGATCGATAATAAAGTGTTATCCATAGTCTAAATTTTTTAATTAAAGCATAATGGAATTCGAACTAACCATTTGGCGTATAATTAAAATAGAGGCAAGCCAACCGAGCCACATGATTTTTTGTATTGATTTATTATTGATAGAACAATAATAATGAATCTAATTTTATAAATTTATATGAAAATTCATAAAATCAAAATCACATTAGATTCACAAAAGTTGGTAGGGATTGATAATACTTACCGAAAACAATAACCAATTGCATCATCCAGCGATCAAAATAATTGCATATTAATGAAATGAATGGGCTAAAGACTAAGTGCGACCCATAAATGCTTCACGTCATCGAAGCGTGACTGGTTGTCCTCGTAATAAACTGCAGTGATATAGTATCACAACGTGGAGGCATGTGGCCTGAACCACATGTGGGGACCTCTCGTGGTAAGTGTATCGGAACAGTCCATTGTCATTACATAAGGGACCCACGAACCGTAGTTTTCCATCGGCGGAACCTGGCCACTCAGGCCTCGGTGCAATGTACTTGAACCGCACACGTTAGCTTGGTCCGCACGTGCACAGACAAAAGTCACGTGCGGTCAAAAGGTCAGAGCATGAAAGTAAAAGGCAAGCTGTGTGACCACGTGGAGGCGGTCGGAATCATCGGTACTTGCTCAATTACCTTATCCATTCACAGCAGTTACTCTTCCCCGATTCCATCTAACTTTCTCATGAAATCACACTCTTCCTTAAGTTTCTAAACATCCTTTTAAATCCATAATTAATCTAAATATTTATAGTCTAAACAAAACTATTCAGTTTATATAAATGAATTGAATCCAAATACTATAAGTTACAAGAAACACTGTTGCAAACTACACTCACACTTTCAAAATATTTAAATGTTGATATTCTACAAAATTTGGATTCTACTATACATGTTGTGGTGAATTTATGGACTGAATAAATAAGACTAGCAAACTCAGAATTTAGTGATTTTATTTTCCCAAAAAAGCTCTCCTAAATTAGAATAGGTTTAAGCGTTGAACTTTTAAGGTTTGATTGGTTACAACTAAAATGTCGTTTGCAAATAATATGTTTATTTTGTTACCAATCAACACTTCATTTGAAACAATCTTTTGTAAATGATTTTATCAAACAGTCATTTATAAAATATCGTTTGATAATATCACTTGCAAATGGAACTACTTTGTTTGTAAATATAAACAATCATTTATTTTACATTTTATATATAATTATGATTTAAGAAAGTATATATAATTTAAAATATGGTTCAATAAGAAAAATCTTAGTTTATATTTAAAAAATCGTCATTTGGTAATACAAAATATTATTTTAGATATGTTAATTGTAATCTATATTTATTTTTATACCAAAAATATTAAATTATATGATATTGCATACTTTTTATAATTATACTTCTTATATCAAATTTCGCATGCTAATTTTTATCTTATTAAAGTATTATCAATCAACATTATTCTCTAAATAATTTTTGTTTGAAAATTTATTTTGTTAATTATTATCTTCAAATGGTTGTTTTCAAACATTTTTTGTTTTAACCGTTTATATTTTCCTAAATGATTGTTATAAAATGGTGTTATCAACCAACATCTTTAGTGTTTTATTTTTAAAAAAAATTGTTTATGATAGTTGATTATAGATGTATAATTAGAGTCCTATACATCGACACGTCCAATCAGGTACTTCATACAAAATCGTCAATCAAAGCATACTTTTATTTTTCTGGTTTGTCGCATGGAATCTAACATGTCTCGCTTCTTTATTTTGTCTAAAAAGAAATATATTATTAAGCTATATATGAAGGTACATTTGAATCACCGCTTGCTAGTTACGACTTACGAGTTACGACATACTTCCTTTTACAATATTGACAAATATAATATAAAATATTTATTTAACTCTTACGACTTTGACTGACATTTATTATCCACAGACAATTGACAGAATGAAAACTGTATTTTATTTGCTCCTATCAATTTGGAGAACTTGGTACCACACAAAATACACCTATGTTACTATAAAAATATTATTAATACCATAATATTTATTTACGAACGTAATGATGGTCACAACTTTGGAGGAGTTAAACAAAATGAATTTAAATTTAGTGGCCTCAACTAATTGTAATAAATAATTCAAAGCAGGTGTTATCAATCAGAAATTACGGGTCAACTTTTTCGATAATTGCCCAATCCCATTCTCACATCTTTGGCGACTTGTGATCTACCACCACCCCATCCACCAATTTTTTTAAAATATTTTTTGTGTAAAGTTGGAAAATAAAACAAAACCATACATCTCTTCAAAATTAATGTCTGCTTCATTTTTTTTTCTAGTCACTTATTGAATTCGAGCAAGCATTCTTAGTTCACTGTTTTTCTTCAACGCTGGATAGATTTATAACAAAATTTGGCCATGTTTTTATATGGTCGTTAATTACAACGACAACAATTAATATGATACGATTCTACAAAGGAATCAATTTTAATTTCGTCACATAGAGGATATGGAGTAGGGATGCTCGACTTTGAGACGACAGACGAACTTAAAGACGAGTTGAATGATGGATATTCTTGGGTTGGAGACGACACACGACTCAAACACAAGATGGTGGAATGATTGACGCCATAAAAGGTTGTGGAAAGACACTTTGATTAGTCCGAAAAGATCAATAATCGACAAACAAAAAATGATCCATGATCTATGCTTAAAAGAGGTTTTTTGATGAAAAGATAGATTCTCTTTTCTAATGGAGGCCACAAAAATATAAAGGAGAGGAAGAAGAAGAATGTTGGACATTCCCAAGACAACATAGGAAATACAAGGAATAATAAATTTGTCTTGGAAATGCAATATGCATTAGTCACTTCTTTGACTCCTCAAATGACCCTTGGAGTCTTATGCCACGTTTTTGGACCTCTTATGGGCTTAAAACTCATTAACCAAAAGAGTCTCTTGATAGTGTAACCTAATTATCTCATTAAAAATCTTAAGGAGAAAATCGAATGGGATAAAATTCACTTAAGGAAAAAAAGTGTAATGGGACTACACACTCTTTGGTTAATCTTCTTGAATACTCATCTCAAGAATCAACGTATGAATGTGTTGCATAAGATCACTCTTCTTCTTGGTTCCATAGCCATTTTCACGTTCCATTGGTGTTGAAGTTGAACTCAAATTCCACCAATCGAGTCTTGAGGTCGAGAATGAAGTGGAGCTTCCCATGATCATATCACAATAAATTTTTTTTTTTTTTGTTATCATTATGATTAGTTGTTGTAACTGATCGCTAGTCCAACAACTAATAAAAGAAAAATTGTAACAACCAAAATTTTTTTTTCTTCTTTCCTAAAATATCTAAATATATACATTTCTATTTTCTTTCTGAATTTCTTACCTTATATTTTTTTCACCAACATTCTACATTATACTTTAAAACACCATATTATTTTATTTAGTAGTTGAAATATATATATGATTATATATGGATATGTATACACAATTATAACTACCAATTTCAAGGCAATTTTTATGAATTTGAAGTTTTGTGTATTTTATTTTTGTTTATATCCATTTATTTTATTTTTAGTTTAGTAAAAGTATTTTTTGTTCTTTTTATATATTAATTTATTTATTTGAAAGTTTTTGTTGGGAAAAAATTGAAAATAAAAATAAAAATTTGGTTGATGAAATTGTTTTTTCGCTGTTGCTAATCGTTAGCGACTAATCACTATATTTTTAGCGATTGAAGAAAGTGATCACTAGTCCAAGACAACTAATCGCTGTGATTGGTCGCTAAACCAACAACTGCCAAAAAAACATAATTTACTCGGTGTCGCTGACTATTGCCAAAAATATGGTCTTTATAAACTTTTAATAATTTTCATAAAGAACTACATCATTTTTAAAATCAAACTCTGGTATATATATGAAAAAAACTACGAATTATAAGGTGCAATTATTTATCGTAGGAGTCTCATTTGAGGTTTATATGGTGGTTTTGGTCTTTGGGTACTGAATTTTGAGGTTTATATATTCATAGGTCTCTTGTATTTTCTAATTATATTTCAGCTTCCCTCTTTTTGGACGTAGTTTTTTGGAATATCTAGTCATCCATCGACTTTTGTATTCGAACTATGTCTCCTATCCTGATATTAATATTACTCATACGACAAAAAATAAGACACCAACATAAAAAAAAGAAAAAAAAAGAAATGATCAATTATGAGTTTACCCTTATTACTATTCAGTTTATGAGAATCACATTATCTATAACTATTTTAAAAAGACCATCAATTTTGCCTATGAAAAGTCTATTACCTTTATTTTCTTTATTTTTTTATTGATGAATCTTATTTTTTCTTAACTATAATTTTTCATTTTAAATAATTTTTCTTGGGTTTATGTTTCCTAAGTGGTTTATGGTTTAATTTTGATAATTTTATATATTATTAAATGTATTAAATTTGAAAATTTTGAAAAGAAAAAGATAAAAAAAATATTTTCCTTTGGTTAAAGCTTTTTAAGGAATTTAATGTTTAGTTTTGATTATTTCATATATTATTAAATGCATTAAAATTTGAAAATTTTAAAGAAAAATATCAAAAAATGGAGGAGTTACAACATAAAAAGAAATTCTAATATTTCTTTTTGGGTTTAGGCTTCCTAAAAATTTAGAGTTTAGTTATGATAGTTTCATATATTATTAAATGCATTGAATTTGAAGATTTTGAAGAAAAAGATTCAAAAATTGGAGAAGAAAAAGATAAAATCAAAAGAAAATTTAATACTTTCCTATAGATTTAGGCTTTCTAAGGGATTTAGAGTATGTTTAAAAAAAAATTATATAGTATTAAATGGAAAAAAGAAGGGAAAAAATTGAAAAAAGAGAATATTTTCGTCAATTTAAGCTAAAAATAATGGCAAAGTCCTAAATTCAAGTATGAGACCAAAAAAGGTCCATTTTCAATAATAATACCAGAAAGAAATGTTAGGTAAATGTAATTTGTAAACTGTATAAATGTGAAAACTAAAGGTGACTTTTATTGATTAGAGTTAACTATTTAGTAGGGAGGAAGCAACATGGGCAAATTGCCAATTTGGTTAGATAATGGAGCCCACACGTTTACCTGACCCTTTTGGACTTTCTGAGTTAGTGTCGGAGTTTTGGGCCCATAATGTGGACCCACATAAAAGACAAAACAAAATATTCTTACAAGTTGCCACGTGGACATCTGACGACGTGTACGACTAGGATTACTGTTACTTTTATTTCGTCCAAGCAGTATAATAAAATGGGCCTTTAAAGTGGCCCAACTAAGATTCTTCGTTCTTCATAATAACAAAATTCCACAAAGCAGATTCCAACAGAAACCAAATAGAGAAATAGCCCACTAATATCAAGCCCACATTCCAGAAGTGGAATAGAGAAGAAGACGAAGGGGTGTGTTTTACTGTGTTTGATCGATCATCACTGAAGCTAATGTTCGAACCAAATTTTCATCAATTCACTTGCCGCGGAAGGATTTTGGAAACCGAAAGCTGAAGTTTTACTTTTGATGGTACCTTTTATTGTGTATTTTATGGAGTCTTCCGTTTCTTCTCTCCATACGTCGTAGATTGTTGCTTGCCATAAAATTATCAGAATGTAGTTGTATCTTCTTGTTCCCTGTAAGCTGATTAAGCTCATCTAGCTGTTGGGCCAAATTGTTTTTGGCTGAAATCCTTTCATCCATATTGCCTTCAAGGGCCATTGTATTTGATTCAATCTATTTGATAATTTCAAGCTTTTCTCAGTCTTCATGACTTGGTCAAAATCACTTCTGTTTTTGCATTAGTTAGAGAGATTCGTGGAGAATAAGATTGTGGCTTAGTGACATAGATTTCGTTTTGGTTGGTTTTGACAATGACTGTAAAGAGACGTCGTCTTTGTTGAGCAGATTATAGCAATCTGATTCTCTGTTTTTCTACTTGAGTTTCATCTCTTACTTTTGATGAGTGCACAAAGGACTGAGAGCGAAGGGAACCCTTAAGTGATGCCATCTTGCTAGTCTTGCTAGATCTTTGCAATTTTGTGTTTTATTGTTCTTCTTCATTGTTTCTTCTTCTTTAAGTTCCAACACTAGCATCTGATACCAGGTAGTGCATGGTCTTGGATGTCAAAATTTTGCAGTTCAAAGAGTCCAAAGATTCTTCAGTTCTTCTTCTTCCTTCTTCCATTCTCCTTCCTCGATCTCTTTCTATATTTCCTCTCTGGTAGGCTTCTTAGATTTCATCTTACACCAATAAAATTCGATTTTGCTTCGATTTTAAATGAACCCAATTTAACCCAGTTGTTTATTCCTTTTGCAGGAAAGTAGAGATTTTTCTCTCACTCTTAAGGTTTAATCTAGTTGATAAAATCCAGTTGCTCCTCTCTGCCACAGGTTAGTGATTAAACTCTGTTGCTCCTCTTTGCTTCACACAGCTCTTTAGATTTAGAACAAAGATTTTTTGTTTTTTGTTTTGTGCAATCTGCATCTTGTGTTATGTTGTCTTCGCTTAGGTGGCTCGACACATTTATGTTTAGATGTAAAAAGTTGAAGTTGATCTCTCTCTATGGTTCTCCTATGTGAGGAATTCAATGTTCATCATGTTTCCTTTACTAGTAGCAGTGACTCTCAGAGCATTGTTTGCATTTGGGATGTGCATGGTGAGTTCTATTTTCTTTCAGGGCTCTTTAGCAGCGTGATGGGGATTTAGTGACATAATCATATGATCTGAAAGCACATGGTAAATTCCGTGAAGTGTGTATATGTAGTGCTTCTTGGTGAATGTTCCTTGTTTTCTAATGATCCAGTTCATTGTGACTTATAAACGATAGTAGCCAGTCACTTAAGAATAGCTTTTTGGAGTAGAGCGGGTGAAACTCTCTTAAGACTTGTGTCATCTTTGGATTTGTGATTTGTGTTTTGTTCAATGTCAAAGGTCATGAAATCTTTTGCATTGATTAGTCCAGTTTAGTTGTGTTGCATTGATGGCTTAATAGCTAGTTTCTATGCGGTAAGATTGTATATTTGCTCCCTGGATTTAAAATTGTATATTATAACTTCCAATACGGAGATAAGAAATTTCAGAGACTAATGGAGAACACTCGCTGTTATTTTTCAAGGATTCTCCCAGGACCCGCAGGATGCATGAGTTACGCAATCGAGAATGTTACTTGCTCTTTTGTCTTATCACCTTCGTAAAATTTGTGTCTTGTTTCAGCCATGAGAGACTGTGAGTGTTCTTGAAGACCTCACATGACCCAAAAATCTTCCATTTAGATTCTTTATTGGGTAGAATAGAAATGATGTTATCAGGTGTATATAAAAATCAGGTTTGATGGGAAAACGTTATATGCTGGGAAGGAACTGTGGAAGGAGACACTGCCATTGCAATCTGGATCTCGAATTTACAAGTTAGAGGGGCTTAAGTCAAATTCTTGGTATGAAGTCAAGATATCGTACCCGTCTTCTGTATGTGAAATTTGTTTATCTTGTTCATGCTTTTGTTACCAGGACTTTCTGTTGTATGGTTGTTGAAATATCTGATCGTTTTAGTTTTGATAACAGATACCGGCTCTATTTTCTCTGCAACTACTGAAGAACGGCGTTATGGAATCAAAGATTAACCATATGCGGAAATTACTAAATACTGAGAAATTGATCTTGAAAACGGAAAGTCTTGAAGAAATTGATGACAAGGTATTGCAATCATCTTCTATCAGTTCCTACAAGTTAGAAAGAAGCATGACACAAGTCCTTGAGTCCTTTTTATATCTCATTTAGGACGGATTGTACGTTTTGGTGACGGTGGAACCCGAAGGAATGGTGGCTATACGAAATTTCAAAGAACAGTCGTTCATCATTTACAACATAGGCAAGTTCTTTTTCTCCTAAAATCATCAATCTTCTTCTTTTGCAACATGAAACTTGTAGTGAGTGAAGTGCTTCTTTTGAAAGTCTGAAAACTCTCTTGGTGTTACAGTTTGTGAAGAAGAGCTCTTAGGCATCCCTTTCTCAAGCTGGTCAGTGGTGGTTTTAGTAGTATTGTGTCTCGTGGCCTCGTTGATTCTTCCTCGATTCCTCCCATCTTATCTTCTAATCAAAGATGGAGATCGTGATCGTTAGGTAGAAGAAGCATACACTCATGTTTGTACCTCACATCTCTGTTTTTTTTTGGGTCTACCAGTTTGACACTAATAATCTATTACTTAAATCCTTAAAGTATACCATTGACGAAGAAAGTCCTTTTCTTAATTAGTAGGTCCATGGTCTCGTAATGCTTATCCATTTTAATTTTTGTCCAACTTCCCTAAGATGAACAAGTCTAAAAGGAAACTGCAAGTAATTAGAAGAAAATACATTATACAGTTTTTTAATAAACGATTAAACTAAGCAAAATTTCTAAACATTAGCTTCCTCTTTGTCGGATAATTAAAAGAGAGAAACACATAACATAATCGTGTAGTTACCGCGTTAATTAAGTTAGTTACTGTGTTAATTAAAATATTATAGACTATTCAGCTAAAATATAGAAAATGATTCATTTAAAAATCCTAAACTAAAAAATGATTCATTTAAATGTATTGTGTCTCGTGGCCTCTTTGTCGGGACTTTCGACGGAGTCTCTCTGGTGAGTTCGAGAGGGGGTTTTCAGGGGATTTGGGTGATTAGGATTCGTCTTGTCTATCAGGGTTTTTTCGGGTCTCTTTCTTGAGGATCTAGGGTTCAATTTTTTATTGAGGTAAGTCGGGAAAGGTTCTCGGATTGAAAGGCTTGGGATCTGTCCCAAGTCAGAGGGGGATTTGTCGGGTCACGTGTGGTGGTTCCGGCGATTCTGGTACCTAGTTATCGAGTTTTCTCTGGAGTTCTTGTGTTCACTTCGGATCTGGCAAGGCTTTACTGGTAAGCGTTTTTATCACTATTGCTGATTTGGTTTAGGTTTATGTCGAGGCCGTTCAGTTTCAGTCCTGGTTTCGGGAGCTTTTTTCTGAATGGAGACGCATGATTGAGTTCCGGATCTGTTTTGTATCGAACGTAAGACTTGGACTTGGAGTTTCAAGCTGATACTGCTAGTTATATTAATCTTTTTGCCACATAATCAGAATCCCACGGGGAGTGGAGAAGAGTGTTGTGATAACATTACTTTCACAACCTCTTTCTCTGTGATGAACCGTAGAGGGAAAACTAAATTTCAAATTATTTAAAGGGTAGTGTTGGGATATGGTGGGGTTCCATTATGGTCAATATAGACCACACATACTCCCTCATACATTTTCGTTTTGAATTTTTAATGGAGAAGAGAGTATCATTTGGGATACTTGTGAAGGTAGGTCGATATGTTCTACTCTGCTCTAGAGTAAACAATATTTATGGTATAAGTGGCCAGACTGATCATGAAATATTAGTTAAATATAAACAGAAAGAGGCGGGTTACTGGGGGATGTTCTTCTGTTTTGGTATAAGGGTTTTCGAGATCAAGAATTTAGCTGATCTGAGACTCTACTTTATTGCAGGATACTCTAGTCTCAGTGGTGACATGGAGCTCATAGTGGCCATACAAACAGAATCACCATCGTCTTTAAGAATTATAGGAAGGATAGAATGCAGTGGGGGAGGTCTATGGCTTATACACATGCTACGAGATCGTTCGAAACACTACAATCACATTGGTTATGATCATAGCGTTGTAAGGTATTATACTTACAGTCTAAGTGCAAGATTGTACCCAACTCTACATTTCATTGTAGATAAACAACAGGGTTACTACTTTGGGATTTGGTTCAGAGCTGTTTTAGGAAGGGTAATGTCTACAACCTTTTTAAGTCAGATTACTGACTTAATATGGTTTGGTCTTAAATTATTGTTTTATCTTATATCATTATTGATAGGTGAAGGTTTGGCTCTGTGTATTTGGTTCATTTTCTGTGGACGAGGAACTAAAGACTTGTATATTTCTAAAGTACAAAACTGTAAATTTATGCAGATGATTAAGGAGTTGTACTTAAGTATCAGAGATCGAGCTGGGGGACGAAAGTTTGGCCAGGTGCGTCGACTAAGGTATCATATTAGTTGGGTTAAACAACCAGTAAGGTTACAGGGAATTATCTATTTTTCCTGGCTAGTGTTTCTGTTAGCAAACACTTTGGAAACTAGTTTCTTTGTCCAAGGCACTATTACAGCTAATGTCCTTATATTGATAAAAGACAAACATATACATCATAGGTTTTCTAGTTGGTCTTTGTTCCATGGTGGGGTTTTGGATCCTCTAAGCTATTATGAACAAGTTTCTTGGTCTAGTCTCACTTCCTGCTCATTATATATAATTATATTTAGATGGGGTGAGGATAAGTTGAGTTGCCTACAGACTATATCTGGGTACTTTCTTATATATAGGCTGTCTCTAAGACAAGTATGAGATCATGTTTTGTTTATCTCTGAGGCTGGTCTTGTCCTTTTATCCTGTGATTTTAAGTGGACGAGATGCGGCCACCATCTGAGTCAGAACTCTTTGATTTCAAGCCGGTGGCCTCGACTAATTATGCTTTTTGACCATTTCTTACATTCAGGTGTTTTGACCTCTAGTGGAGGGTTACAATGCTTGAAGCAGGAGAGCAGAGCTATACATACTAAGGATAGAGATTATTATCCGGACAGGCTTTTCTTCAGAGGTAAATCATCTCACTGCAATTATTGTGTTAGGAGCAGAGTTGGGTTTAGCTCAAGGGCCTCGCAGCTTTGTTACTATCGTTTTTTGAACTTAGGATCACTCTATGTCCAAAAGGGTCAATTATGGTAAGCTCATAGTGGTCGGATAGAATCAGTTTATTCGAATCTTGACATATTGGGAAATATTGAGGCAACTAATATAAACTTCCATTCCCGTTCCCTTTGCCATATTAGCAGCTGTCTCATATATTATGTTCTAATGACAATTTGCCATATTATTCTGTTGTGGATTGTACAAATCTGCCTATTAATTATTAGGTGGGGGTTCAAACCTTATTTGAGGTAGGGTTTAAAAGACCATAAGATTATTAGTAGGACAATAAGTCTTAGTCTCTGGTTTTCTTATTGTCTTAACGTCGTAGTACTCTCTTTGTTGTGTTTTTTGGTTGTGAGAATGTCAATGTCACAGTTGGCAATTAATCAGAAGAGTGGGGGTGGGTCTTCTCCTCCTCTGTGTTTGAAGATCAAAATACCTAGGATTGATAATGCAGATCTTTTAGCAAGGACTTCAAAAGTACTTGTGGGAAGGTGCTTGAACCCACAGGTCCAGAATGTGGGCACTTTCATCTTTCGCATGTCTCAGTTTTGGAGTCTTGTGGGTAAGGTAAGTGGCCTAAATTTGGGACACGACAGATTCCAGTTCGAATTCGATTCTGAGACTGATTTGAAAGGTGTTTTGAAGTATGGTTCCACTAACTTTGATGGCTGGATGGTGTCGTACGTCCCCTGGAAGGCTCTAGTGGATGTTGACTACCCTAGCAAGTCTTTGGATGCGGATTACGGGTCTGCCCTTTGAGTACAGAGTTGAGGAAGTTTACAAATTAGTGGCTGGCTCAATTGGAGAGATCATTCAGATCGATGTGAACAAGGGTAAGGTGTTGTTAAATTTACCATGTTCTAAACCCCTTGATTTTTTCCTCCATCTTAGAATTCGAAGAAGGAAAGGAGTCGAAGGTAATGTTCGATTACAAGAGGCTGGAAGGTTTCTGTTCTTTGTGTCATCGTATGACACACGCAGAAAGTGTGTGTTATAAGGTAAAGAAAAAGAGGTATCACTTTTACCTAGTTCAAATAAGAGTAAATATGGTCTGCCTGCACGAAACATGAGTTTCAAAGGGGCAGCAGTAGGGGGAAAACTGGCAGTAGTGGCACATTCGAAATCAGGTGTGGCTGAGGGATCAAAATGTCAGCCAAGCTTGGTATCTCACACAGATCGTAATCAGATCAATATTGACATTGATGATCAATCTCAGGGACTCCACTCTGCCAAGAAAGTTAGACGGCCTCTGTTAGAAGAGGAATCTGAAATTCTGTTAGGAACAGAGGAAATAACACAGTTGGATCAGGTTTCTGATTTGGAGCCACTAATAATATCTGAGAACAGCCTGCAGGTACATCTTGATACCGATAGTATGCATGACAAGATTTTGGAGAAAAATATGGATTCATTGGCTTTAAAGGCTGCAGTGGCGCAGGTTAGCGATCTATCTAAGGAAGAAATGGTGAAAATTCATGAGGAGTTGGCACACCGTTTGCAGACATGTAAAGAAGCTCGTGTTCAGAAACCTCCTATTGGAAGGAGTAAAATGAACTCGCGGTCTTCAACTCCATTAAAGGGAATAAAGTGCAAGAAGCTGATAGCACTAGCTGCAATGACGCCCCACACTCTTACTCGTGATAATAAGATAACGAGCTCCACCCCATTGGAGTCAAATGGGGACCAAATGGAGCAGTGATATGTCGAGCCAAATAGAATGTTTGTACTGTCAAGTTGTTGATCTTCTTGACTTAAGTTGTGTTTTTCGTTTAAACTTTTGCTTATGTTTTCAGTTGTTTGGTTTTGTCAAACAACAATTTATAAAATTCTGGGCTTTTCCTTTACAAAGCCCAATAATAAAGGTTAGTTTGGTTATTATTATTGTATGGACCAGAATTACAAGGATTTGTTACTTTAGGATTATATGGAAAATGTACTATACGAGAGACTTAGAAAACAGTCACTGCTTTAAAGCTTTTTGGATAGGAGCAATAGTTTGGTGGTCCCATTTGGAATTCCCCAGGACAGAGTTAGAGGCCAGATCGTGTTCTATGTGGAAATTTAATCATTTCTATAATGGACATTCTCAAATTAAGTTGTCTACGGTCTTGACCCGACTTCTGGTCCAAGTAGTTACCAAAATGTACTATATTGGGGAATTCTGATAGATCCTTATTACGAGTATATATCTGAATGGTTTGTCATACATTATGTTGGAACTGCGAGGGAATTGGTAATAAAATCTCAATTAATGATTTGAGAGATCTTTGGAAAAAGTATAGACCTGAATTCTTATTTCTCTCCGAGACTAAGAACAATTATCTGCTCCTAGAAAAAATTCAATTACATTTAGGTTATAATTTTTTAACTACGGTCGAACCATCACGGTCTAGTGGGGGTCTGGCACTCTTTTATTCGAGTTCATATAATGTGTCTATTAATCATAAGGATACGAATATGATAGATATATCGCTGGATATCAAAGGAATGAGATCAGCGATTACTTTTTTTCTATGGAGAACCGGTTCAGAACAAAAGAAATTATGTTTGGGAACGCCTAACTCGAAAGGGAATAATTAGGACTTCACCCTGGTTAGTTATTGGGGATTTTAATGAACTATCATGCAATCATGAGAAACAGGATGGTTCGATTCGACGGGCTAGTTCATTTGAGAATTTTAATCAAATGTTACGGGACTGTAATCTTATTGGGTTTCCCAAATAGGTAACTCGTGGTCGTGGCGTGGGATTCAGAATAATGGTATAATACGATGTGTCTTAGATAAAGCATTTGGAAATAGTGAGTGGCACGATCTGTTACCTCGATCGGAACTGGAATATTTAGACATGATTGGATCAGACCATCGCCCAATTTTAGGAAGGTTTAGGGATCAGGATTATGCTTCCCATAGACAATTCATTTTGATAAAAGATGGATCAATAAACCTGAATTTAATGATTTAATTGCTAAAAGTTGGAAAGGGGCAACCTGTCAACGCGAACAGTCTGTCCTGGGGAAAATAAATTTGTGTCGTAAGGAGATTTCTCATTGGAGGAAAAAATATTTTCCTTTAGAAAATAACAAAGTTCAGGAACTAAAAAAGGTACTAGAGGATCTTAAGAGTAGTAATACAATGGACAGCACAACCTTACAAGAAGCAAACGAGAAGCTTTATCAGGCTTATGCTGAGGCATCGACTTATTTTTCATAACTTTTCTCTAGCAATGGTACAATTAGTTTCCCTATTGATACTCTGGAAGCCAAAATTACGACACATATAATAGGGGATTAACTCAACGGGTGACCGAAGAGGAAGTCAAGTATGCCCTGTTTGCGATGGATCCTGGCAAATCGCCAGGGCCCGATGGATTGACAGCTTTATTTTTCCAAACATTTTGGGTGATAGTAAAAGATGACCTAGTCACTCTAATTAATAATTTCTTGAGTACAGGTACTTTTGAGAAAGGGATAAACAAAACAAACATATGCCTAATACCGAAGGTATCTCGCCCAACAAAAATGGCAGAGTTTAGGCCCATCAGCCTATGTAGTGTGGGTTATAAGATAATTTCTAAGGTGCTGAGTGTACGCCTCAAGAAATTATTACCAAAACTAGTAAGTGAGACGCAGTCAGCTTTTATGACCGATCGTCTTATATCTTATAACATTTTAATTGCACAAGAAATGTTTCATAGCCTACGCACAAATAAAGTTGTTAAAGGCAAATTTGTGACTATCAAAACAGATATGAGTAAACCCTATGATATGGTAGAATGGGGCTTTATCGAAGCCCTATTAAGAAAATTGGGTTTTTCTGAGCAATGGACTCGTTGTATAATGTACTGCATTACGAGTGTGGAATATGCCATTCTAATAAATGGCACTCCTAAGGGTAGGATTCTGCCACATAGAGGTCCTCGGCAAGGAGATCCCTTATCACCTTACCTATTCCTCCTATGTACGGAAGTTCTTATTTCCAAACTACGACAGTCCGAAGTGCGGGGACAACTAACAGGTATATCAATTGCACGAGCTAGTCCAAGGGTGTCTCACCTCCTTTTCGCGGATGATACTCTCTTTTTTTGTAAGGCCACCATTGATGAAGTCTCGACTATACTTCCTATACTTAAAGAGTATGATGGTATCGGGGCAACAAATTAATTTTGCTAAATCTTCCATACAGTTTGGTCATGCTGTACCAGAGATAAACAAAATAGAATTACATCAGATTTTAGGGATTTCAAAGGTAGGAGGTATGGGAACCTATCTAGGGATTCCGGACGATATGAGCGGTGCAAAAACGAAAGTTTTTGCATTTGTAACTGGGAAACTCAAGGAAAGAGTAAATAGTTGGACATCAAAATTCCTTTCCAAAGCGGGGAAGGAAATTTTAATTTGATCCGTTCTAACGGCCTTGCCCACATACGTCATGTCTTGTTATAGACTTCTAAAAGGCATCATAAATAAACTGAATTCGGCTGTAGCCGACTTTTGGTGGTCAACAAATCAGTCCTCTAAAGGTATTCACCGGAAAAAATGGAAAAAAATTTGTTTACCAAAATCAGAAGGAGGTCTCGGTTTCCGCGAATTAGAAAATTTTAACTCAGCATTGTTGGCCAAACAATTGTGGCGACTAATTGAAGCTCCTGCTTCCCTTTTGGCAAGAGTGATGAAAGGGAGATATTTTCACAATGCCTGTCCTATGACAGCGTCATCGATTGGTTCCCCATCATATGGATGGAGAAGTTTGATCTCAGCTAGACTTTTACTTTCCAAAGGCCTTATCAAGAGAGTTTGAGACGGTAAGGCTACTAGGATCTGGAAAGATCCCTGGATTCTTGGTACGATACCTCGTCCGGCAAATGAGTTATGCTTGCCTTTATTTCCTGATATGACGGTGGATCAGTTTATTGACCACAGAACACATTCATGGAAAGAAGTTTTGATTAAACAATATTTTGATCCGCTAGATGCTCAATTAATTCTGGGCATTCCAATTCCACGGATATCCAAACCAGACTATTGGGGTTGGAATCACAATAGAACGGGGAGATATTCTGTTAAGTCAGGGTATCGAGTCGAAGAAAATCACAATCTTATGTCTAACCGGATCACATGTCCAAATTCTCAGGATCTATTTCGGCAGATCTGGCTTTTGGATTGCCCACCTAAAATTAAACATTTTATATGGCAAGTCCTTCAGGGATGTGTTGCGGTTAAACAAAATTTGTCTTCTAGGGGTATTCAATGTGATACACGTTGTACACGATGTGGATAAGAAAATGAAACTGTGAATCACGTGCTTTTCGAGTGTCCTCCAGCGCTCCAAACATGGGCCCTATCAGACATTCCGTCAGCGCCTATGCATTTTCCAACTGAGTCCATCTGGACAAATTTGGATTATTTATTTTGGCGACGACCAGCAAATGGTGATACTGAGACTTATCCATTGATAATTTGGGCCCTTTGGAAGGCAAGAAACGAACATTGCTTTTCAAATAAGGCCTTCGATCCCGGAATTTACTCCTTCAAGCCAGGGCAGACTACAAGGAGTGGTCTGGGGCAAGAAGAACAGACAAAGGTAACAGTTTAAAAATTATAGAGAACCATGCCTTGTCAAAGTCCCCATTAGCTTTTCCTTCCACATCTGATCATAGTTTCACTGGCTACAAATGCTTTGTGGACGCATCTTGGAAGAACACAGACTGTACGACGGGTTTCAGTTGGTTTTGTTTTCCGGATTCGGTGGAAGGAGAACTTTTGGGGGTTCGAGGAGTCCATCGGCGCCTCTCGGCCCTACATTCAGAGGTGGAAGCAGTTTTCTGGGCGATGGATTCCATAGCGAGAGAAAAATATTATGGAGGTGGAGGTTCTGACGGATTGTGAGACGGTATTGAAGATTTTTAACTACCCAGAGGAGTGGCCAACTTTTTTGCCCTATCAAGAGGATTATCGTAGGTTACGTTCTGTGTTCTCTAGTTTCTCCATATCTGTTGTTCCTAGACAATTGAATCATAAGGCAGACTCTCTTGCGCGTTCAGCACGAGAGGATGTGAGTGATTCTTTATATCTTTCATAATATCTTTGCGGTTGACAAAAAAAAAATACTAGGAAAGCGGGACCCATTGTTATGAGAGCGAAGAGAACTCTCTCTCTCTCGAACAATTCATGAATTATAATCACGCATCTTCGTCGTCGTCATCACCAACTTCTTCTTCATCATCATCAATGTAAATTTCCCCAAACATACCCTTCTTTTACCCACTTTCCTCTCGATCGTACTTCTCAAACCATAGATTAAATTCTTCCTCCTCTCTTATTTCCATTTTCTCCAACGCTTGATTCGGATTCGAGTTCGTCGGCGAATCACCAATTCAGAAACCCTATACCCATACTTCTACCTACCAGCACCAAGTTTCTCTTCTTCCTGCCCTATCGTTAAAAGTTGAAACCCCTTTTCCCCAACTTTTTATTTTCTGTTTTTTTTCCAGGATTTTTTTTTTTTGGTTCTCTGTCATAATCATTACCTGTTAGTATGATCCTTTACTAAGTTTCATTGGGATCGATCTCCCTCTTTCTCTCTCTTCTCTTTGCAGATCCGAGTAAACCCTAGAATTTCCGTTTTCAATACGATGGCTTCTGTATCTTCTTCTTTGGGTTCAATTATTTATACTACGTCTAGGGTTTACCGGGTCAAGTTTTAGTATCACTTTGAATCAGTCCTTGTCCATCTTCTTCTTTCCTTTTTCTATTCGTAGAATAAAGTTTCAGTCTTGTGGTTTCTAATTATGCCGTATCATTCGATTCCGGGCTCTGGGTTTCATTACTCGAATTTTCCTTTTGGTGATACAACCTTTACAAAGGTCTTTGTGGGTGGCCTTGCTTGGGAGACTCAAAGCGAGACTCTTCGTCGGCATTTCGAACAATATGGTGATATCCTGGAGGCGGTCGTTATTTCCGATAAGAACACTGGTCGATCCAAAGGTTACGGCTTTGTGAGTATCCTAATTTTTTATTGGTAATGCGTTTTATGTTTCTTTATATTCGAAGTTAATTCATTGCTGCTTCTAAGTTTTAACATCCTCTGTTTCCATGGTATGCTTTGAGATCATTCGGTTTTAAATTTTGCTTTAAAGTCATACTGATAGTGACATTTGGTAATTGTCAAATGATTTGCTTGAATTTGGATATCTAGCTCTGTGATTTAATAAAAGGAAGTTGTATGCCTTAATACTGGTATTGCTGAAACCTCTGGTCATCTTTGCTACTTGTGTATTCTAATCAGACAACTCCATCTCATTTGCTGTATTTATATTGTTTTAATTTATTT
This sequence comes from Lepidium sativum, assembly GCA_023374145.1. Classification (NCBI taxonomy): domain Eukaryota; kingdom Viridiplantae; phylum Streptophyta; class Magnoliopsida; order Brassicales; family Brassicaceae; genus Lepidium; species Lepidium sativum. The sequence continues at coordinate 3,795 of JAKUCM010008954.1, read as the reverse complement.
TCATGATTATGGAATGAGTCAGCGTAATGTTAATGATTTTTATGGAGAATTTAGGTAACTTTCAGAGATCCAGACGCTGCTAGGAGAGCCTGTGTCGACCCAACACCTGTTATAGATGGCAGACGAGCGAACTGTAATCTGGCTTCTCTTGGGAGACCTCGGCCTCAAATGCAATATGCAGTTATACCCAATATTCATGGTCAGTCTTGTTTCAGTATTAATTAATATCTTTCCGCTGCATCACTTACTGAGACCTTTATACATATACAATCACCTGATGGATCACTAACGCGTAATCTGTAATTTATTGCATCCTTCTTTGTTAGGACGGATGAGACCTGCTTCCCCATACGGTGGAAGTGTGCAGAGTCCTCGCGGTTTACTTTTTGGAAGCCATCCGTATCAGCAGCCACCTGCTTATAGCTACCAGCAAGGAGTGGTGTACCCTTATGGGTGAGTTACGCAATTCAAAGCTCACAAAATTGAATTTGTAAAACTGCTATATTAGACATGCTATAACAAGCTTAACAGTTCCAATTTCTACCTTCTTGTCCATCTCACGAACGTGGAATACTTATGCAGTCACTTTGATCAAGTGGCATTTACCAATCACAGCATGACCTTCACTTAGTGATTCTAACAAGCTAGGGTTTGATAGTTATCTTTTACCACTCAGGGCTCTTGACTGTAGCAGTGTGGGTGACATTGTATGATTGGTAACTTGCAGGAATAGAAAAATATAATTGAGGATTTTTGGCCGAGCTCAATTTTTTTTTGGAAAGGCAAAAGTCATGAAATGTTTTTGGACTTTGGAAGGCCAAAATTATCTTAGAAATGGATAATTTATAGTGGACTATTAGGCTTTTTTCTCTTACTTAGCATCGTTTTCTTAACATCATAATGCTATTTAGCCGTTTTTGTATATTTGCTACTCTTCTTCTCTATATTCTCTTGAGAGTGTCTTGCAAAAAGTTTATGCATCGGTTTTAATTATAGTGTTCGTTTTGGTGTACTGTCAGGGTTACACCATATGGCCCTGACTTCATGTACTCACAGTCTCAGGTAGGCTTTGGAAATTATTGAAGTTCCTTGTTGCTTTCTTTATGCATTTTAAGTTGTTGAGGGTTTAGTTATAAACTCATGTCTTCTTGGTGTTGTAGGGCTCATATGGTCCTTACATGGGTCAACAGTACCTTCAGGTTTATGGAGTACCTGGGGCAGTTAACCCACCAGGTTATCAATATGGACAACTGAGTCCTACTATTCCTGGTGGTCAAGGTTATACAGCATTTCATGGGTATTCACATCCAGGAAGTAATGTTCTACAACTTGGTGCAACTTCACCGATGTCTTCTGTTCAATCTTCACACCCTTCAGCTTCAGCTTTAGCTCTAACGCAGCAACGTATCATTGTTCAGACTCCTCAGTATATACAGAGTAGCGGTTCTGATCAAACAGCGGGGTGAAAAAATGATCAACGTAAGCAATTCTTTGATTATATTTTGGGGGTTCAAATTGGATTAATTACACTTATACCTCGATGTTAGTTGTCTGGTTTCAGTTAAAAATCCTTAAAGACTGCAGAAAGAGAAAGAAGTTCAGGTCATATGCTACTCTGAGTAGTGGCAGGCTCTTTGTTAAGCTTTGCACATGAATTATTTTTCCATTCTAGAGGTAAGCTTATAACTTTAAATACCCACTTTCAGTTTCTGTACTTCCAAACCTCTTGAGCTCAACACATTCTCGCTTCTACAGGTCACACATAAGTAGTCTTGTCTTGCTCACAGAAGAAGTAAAAATAAATATAGGTTGCTCACGGGAAAGTGGATTTCAGGGCAAAGGATGACAGAAGTTTCAGGGTTTGTGCGTCTGTTATCTTAACCTTCTAATCATGTATATAGCCACTACAAGGTTGCTAGCTTGACATATATGAATGGTTTCACATCGAAAATACGTGTTTTCGGAAGAAACCATTAGGAATAAGTTTGGTGTACAAAGAAAGTGCATATATGTATATATAAACACATGCAGATGCATACGGAATGGTGGAATCAATATCTGATTCTTTTGGGTAGTTAAAGTAGTCTTCTTACTACACACTTTCTTAAGGCATAGAAGTGTTAGTACGATTGTTAGGTCTTATGTGTTATCTTGAGTCTGAGTCCTCAGCATTGTAAGTAAAAAGTTAATTGCTACTGTGGTCGCTTAGCTTCTTGTGTGCATATTACATTATACCTTTAGGATTCTTATCATTGCCATGTTTGTACAGTTTCTAGACAGATAAGTTGTTTTCCAGGATCTTACAATACAACTCTTATCAGTAGGGGTCGGTCCATCCATCTATATGATTGGATTTTGTCAGTTTTGGTTTTACAGAATTTAATCTTTAGAGTATTGATTTTGTCAGTATTTAGATAATGCGATTATGATAAATATTAACTGGTAATACTGAGGTAATGGCGGAGTAATGATGTTCAGATGTCTGAGTAAACTGAATCTGGGATAATCTGCACATAAACAATATATTATTGTATCATCTTAGTGTATTAAAGCTTCCATTTTCTCACCACTTCCTCTTATTCTTTAAAAAAAGAAAATATAATTCGTATCCCATCCTTCGTTAGCTAACAATTTAGAGGAAAACACTCGTTGAAAAATCGTTTCACATGAAGTATATTTGTGTGGACATAATAAGTAAGTACATCATTAGTTATATTAATTGAAAAAAGTAAATAAAATAAACTTTAGACATTCTTTAACACAAAAAATGAGAGTAATAAATGAAAAAGGAAGACGGGCACGTGGGAATCAGGTGACAAGAGAGGCCTCCAAATGCGGTTATTTGCGGGTCCCACGTGGAAGCCACGTGTAACGAGGAAGAAAGCCCATCCTCTTTGCAGAACATCTCTATTCGTCTCCTTCTTCCTAACTTTAACATCAACTACAAACAAAAAACAAAGGTGAAATCCACTGTTGATCATTTTTTCCCTGGTTTTAAGTTTCGAATTTCTTCTCGTTTCTTCATGACTATGTGATAGTACAATTATAATGTTGCTTGATTTGTCATTCGCTGGTTTTGTTGAATTCTAATTGCAGAACCCTATTTTACCTCCGGTGTAGTTATTGGCTTCGGGGGACAATGTGGGATCGGTTCTTCCTATAAATAGTACAAATTTATGTCATCTTTCTACGTTATGATTTTTAGATTTAAGAAATTTTGTTTCAACTTTGAATTAACTACTGAAATGGGGTTTCTGGATTCATGACCTGGTTTCTGATATTTTGCTGGGTTAATTGCATAGTTTCTGTAAATTGTTAGAGTGTATATGAAGCAGAGGTACTAATCATCATGCTAACTTTCTTAGAATTTGAATATTAACTTTTCAGATTTCAATTTCATGTTTCCATTTTCCTGTTAAAGATTGAAATTTTGAGGTTCGAATGTGTTTTCTCTAATGGCAATAGAAATCAAATTTATTGTTAGGAATAAGAAGCCTAGAGACCAAAATGGTGGGAACTTAGAAAAGCTATGAATAAATCTGGCAAATTTGAGACACTCATTTTATTTCCTGTACTACATTTTTGGTATCTCCTTAATGCTTCCTTTACATTCATATGTAATGCAGGTTCATTGAATATATAGCCATTTGCTGGTATCTAAAGCATGAGTCTTTGTAGCGATGCTTTATCAAGCGATCAGTACTTCTTGGTTAATTTTATCATGAGCAATTATTTGGGTCCTGATCTGTATTCTGATAACCCAAGATGTTCAGCATCTCAAAGATTAGGCAAAGG
>JAKUCM010008953.1:0-14800 GCA_023374145.1 Lepidium sativum | reverse complement strand
AGTCGTGAATCTTGATGAAGATATAAAATCCCCCGAGCAATTCCTCCAATGATCTTGTATCGTCTAGCCCAGTCCAGGTAGACGATATTAAAACTTATGACTAGAACACACATTATTTGCAGTACTTATGTTCGAATCGGATCTACTACAAGGGTTCTAGATCCAATGTCAAATGAATATATAGGGAAAATGAGTAAAAATCTGATTATTAAGGAGATAAAGAGAAGAATATGAAATTATTGTGTATTGTTCAATAAAATTCTTACCCCATTTTGGAAGTTGTCTCCTCTATATATAGAAGAATAAAAGAGACTTGCGTTTAGGATTACAATGGATAAGTACAATTTCCTTTTGTTATATGGATTTGCTCTTATCTTCAACTACAAAAAAAATATTAAATTTTTGGAAATATTCATATTTGAGATGTAGAATGTTACTAATATTTGTCTTGATAATAGCCAAGTAGATTTTTGGGTTGAGGTTTTTGAAGAGCCGAGGTCCGAGATCAATGATGGTCCAAGATCTGAGATCAATGAGTCGAATGGCTAGTGTAGATCAATTCGATTTACGTGGGCCGAAGGGGAATTGGCATATCCACCACCAACAATATATAGACGGCTTTTGGTCCTTCACTGATTTGTCTGGGTTTTGGTGGTTCGTTCACAACTGATCTCATCCATTTCCATAGCGTAATCAGTCTCTATTAGATTGACTCCTGTGCAATTTTTGTTTAGTCAACCGTAAGATAGTTGCAATTATATGTGGTCCGTGGTCGTCAGAGATTTTCCTAGGCAGAAATGATGCATATTTGAAAAAAGGACCACAAAGGAAAACGCAAAATTAATCTAAAGAAACAGAGGAACATGGTTATATATAGAACTGGGCCTACTTGTGAAGCAGTTCTTTTTTTCTTTTTCACTGTTTGGTTATTAGCTAGTCGGCAAGAAAAAAAAATATCCTCAAAAGAATCCAAGCTTAACAGAATAAGAATTAATCTAAAATACATAATAGATATGTTAATAGTTTGATCCTTCTTTTGTTCCCTAGACCCCAATATGTGGGTTTTCTCCTATAAGTATTGATTGTAAGTAGTTTATTTTCTTAGTTTATTTTTTGGTGAAATTGATTTCCTTAGTTTGAACAAAAAAAAGGTTTACTTCCGCATTTTAGAAAAAATGGGTTAAGTGATTTATAATAAAGCGCTCTACCGACGTCAAAAAATGAATTATTGCACCAATAGAAACTCTTTATTTTGTGAAAACACAAGATAAAAAAGTTGATGTTACTCGTCAAGTTGAGGTCTTTTGTTTTTGGTTTTAACGCGTTGACGTGGACTTGAAAGAAATTGTAAAGTCTTCATCATTATGGATAGCACTCGTGATTGGAATCATCGTTACTAAGACCACCAGTATTATATTTAATATAATCAAAAGATCCACAAAGGGTTTAATGGCGAAGTGTTGGACAATGTCTGCTTATTGTTTCCTTTTCCTTCTCACCTTCCTTACAAACCTCAGACCTTCTATACAGCAAACTAAATCTGAATACGCCGGTTACTTTTGCCCTTCGTGGAGAACTTACCTCAAAAACAGCACATACTCTAGCAATCTCCAAAGTCTTTTGTCCTCTCTTTCTTTAGTAGACAATGATTTCTCCACTGGATTCCAAAAACTTTCAAAGGGAGAAAACCCCGACATGGTTTACGGTCTTTACCTCTGCCGCGGAGACTTGTCCCAGAAAGACTGCTTTGTGTGCGTCAGCCACGCCTGCAGTGACATTCTCAAACAATGTCGTAATGGAAAGGAGGCTTGGATTAACTATGACCATTGCATGCTTCGATACGCCGACCGGAATATTCTCTTGGACCCAGTAACTACAACTGAAAATGTCATGCAAAACCAAAACCTTGTTGTGGAAAACCAATCAGATCAGTTCAATAAGATACTCATTGCTCTGGTGACTGATATTGTAGAGGAGGCTGCTGCTAGTAAAAAAAAGTTTGCGTTTAAGAAGAAGAACTACACATCGTCCCAAACGATTTACGCACTGGGTCAATGCACGCCTTATCTGACAAGAGAAAACTGCTCAATCTGTCTGCACCAAGGCGTCAAGAATTTGAGTGATAATAAACGTAAGAAAATCGGAGAAAGACTTATGTGGCCGAGTTGTAACTTGAGATACGAGACTAACCTTTTCTACAATGAATCTTTCGCTCAACTTCCTTTCCCGCCTCCTCCTCCTCAGAAGCATGGTAAGAGCCCTCCCTCTCTCTCTGTAAAATTTTTCTTTGGTAGGGATATTCAAGCTTTTGGAAATTATGGGCCATGTCTGATTCAATACTTATCGCAGGAAAAGGAATAGAATCCATAGTGATGATCATAGCAATTTTTGTGGCACTGGCTCTCTCTACTCTGCTTTTTATAGCTTGTTATAGTTTCCGTGCAAAGAGAACAAAGAAAACTCATGAGACAACAGGTCTTGATGATGGTAATTAACGATGTTTTAAGATCTAATTTTTTCATGTCACTACTTAAAGAATTCCCATGCTGAATTCCTAAACATTTGAAATTGCAGATCTAGATGATATTAAAACAGCAGGCTCACTACAGTTTGATTTTAAAGCTGTTGAAGCTGCAACGGATGAATTTTCTGAAAGCAACAAACTTGGACAAGGTGGATTTGGAGTAGTTTATAAGGTATGTTTACAAATTCATTAAGTGGCATAATTAGTTCCATAACAGATCCAAAGAAATGTAATATTTTAATTTTGAACTGCTAATCTTTATAGGGAACATTTCGTAATGGATTACAAGTTGCAGTGAAGAGACTATCGAAAACATCAGGACAAGGTGAAAAAGAGTTCAAAAATGAGGTTATTGTTGTGGCAAAGCTTCAACACAAAAATCTGGTCAGGCTTCTTGGATTTTGTTATAACAGAGAAGAGAAACTACTTGTTTATGAGTTCGTGCCTAACAAAAGCCTTGATTACTTTATCTTTGGTCAGTTACTACAATATTTAGCTTAAATTTTTTTTTATTAAAACCTATGCTTGAGATAAGTGTTCTTGAACATTCTGAATGATGATGGTGCAGACTCTGCGTCGAAAAGCCAGCTTGACTGGACAATGCGCTACAAGATCATTGGAGGAATTGCAAGAGGGATTCTTTATCTTCATCAAGATTCACGACTCACAATTATACATCGTGATCTCAAAGCGAGTAACATTCTTTTGGATGATGTTATGAACCCAAAAGTAGCAGATTTTGGAATGGCAAGAATTTTTAGAATGGACCAAACAGAAGCCAATACAAGAAGAGTAGTTGGAACCTAGTAAGTTTTGCTCTTCCAATTCATTGTCCTGTAATATGCAATACGTTTTTCTATTAACTTCTTCATATTATGGCAGTGGCTATATGTCTCCGGAGTATGCAATGTATGGCCAATTCTCCATGAAATCAGATGTCTACAGTTTCGGGGTTTTAGTTCTTGAAATTATAAGCGGCAAGAAGAACATTGGTCTCTATCAAATGAATAGTAGTGAGGGCAATTTGGTTACATATGTGAGTATTCCCTTAAACCTTGGTCACCGTAATGAGTATACAGGCTTATTTGAAGTTGCAAAATCCTATGTTTTATATAAAAATGACCAAAGTATTAATCTTAAAATGTTCAATAGACTTGGAGACTATGGAATAATGGGTCGCCAATAGAGCTTGTGGATTCATCCCTTCAAGATAACTATCACATCAAAGAAATTAAAAGATGCATCCATATTGCTTTATTATGTGTTCAAGAAAAAGCTGAAGATCGTCCAACCATGTCAGAGGTTGTTCAGATGCTCACTACTACCTCAATCATTCTCGCAGATCCCAAATCACCTGGATGTTTCTTCCAGACTGTGTATGAAAAACCTGGTCCATCAACGGATTTGTCTGCTCTTTGTTCTGTCGATGATACTTCTATTACTCAAGTTACTCCTCGTTGAAGACCAAACGTTTCACAAAAATTAATAATCGAAAATGAAGCAAGATTTGTTGCTTCTGTTATTTTTTATTTTCGTGTAGGTTGTAGGATACTCTTATGTATTTAGTAAAGTACAAAATTAGGATGTCAACCACATTTTCTATTTACATTTAGTCAAATGTATTAGTTGATATTGTACAATCTTTAGAATAAACACTGGAGAGTGTTGATTGTTTCTGATTTCTGAGGAAGTGATGGTTAGAACTAAAAAAACTAGGATTAGGATCGGCATGGAAGAAGCTAAGACTGAGTCGGATCAGTGCATTCCTGGTCTGTTTTTTTTTTTTTTTGGGTTTAATATTCCTGATATGTTTGTTAGCGTAACTGAAGGAGATAATTTCTCCAGTATTATATTAACTCTATTTCCTAAAGTATCATATATGTATATGCCGAGGATAGGTGGTACAATGGTGTAGTCACTTTATAAATCCTCATGGCACCAGGGATCGAACGCCCTACCTGCAGTAGTAGGAGTGGATTTAAAAAGCCAGTAGAGTAGTTGACAAAAAAAAGTATCATATATGTATATGAGGTATAAGGAAAGTAGGGTAAGCTCGTGTACATATATATTGTCATTGTACTATTCGATATTCAATAAGAACTTTCTTCATCTATTCCTCTGCTGCCGACTTTATAACATGGTATCAGAGCATGAAAATTTTCTTTGATTTTTTATCTTTACCCGATTTTTAACCGAAACCAAATTCGAAACGAAACGAATCTCCGATGGCGAACAATAATGGGATAGCACCTAAAGAATAAATGTGAGAAGAACGATTTATTCATTTGATTTAACGGATGCGGAATATCCTGGAGCTATAATCTCCACACCTCTGTTGAATGGTAGAAATTATGACGAATGGTGATGGACGCTTCGAGTCCCCTCCTTCTTCTGGTGGGTTTATGGTGGGCCTCCTTGCTTCTCTTCGACCCATGACGAAGTGGGCTTAGTGCAAATCCTGTAAGCATCACAAATAGAGTAATGTCAAAATGTGTGATGTAATATAGTAGCATAAGTAGGAACTTATGAAATGCAATGCATAGTGTGTGAGAAACATTAGAGGAAAGAGTCAAAGTAAAGAGTGAAGAGTGAAGAGAGAGCTGAGAGCTGAGAGAGAGTCTTTGTTCTTGAGTGTTCTTTCATCATGGTATATGCCCCCGCGGACTGGCTCTTAGTCCGTCGAGACGTACCAAGCTCCGGTATTAAGAACTTGGGAACTCGTTAATTCCTTTGTGTCTTCTTTTTCCTTAACCTACATCAAGAGATACAAGAACCAAAGTGAAGAAAAGTTACAAAAAATGGTATCAGAGCTTGTGTGGTGAAGAAAGGTGCAGTTTTTTTTAAGAAAGGTGGAATCTTTCTGTATAAAGCTGAGAGCTTTCACAAGAAAGGAACCAGCTTTGACCAGAATCAAGCAAAACCTTATGGTATAAAAGTAGTATCTTTGTCACTCATAAGAAAAGGGGATCGTCTTTGTTTTCTTATTGTTGTGTTGGTATATTGATCTTCTGAAAATCATGGAACCAACTCAAGGAAGATTCGAAGTAGAAAAATTTGATGGAGAAGGGGACTTCATGATTTGGAAATACAAAATCAGAGCCACCTTGGAGATTCGCAGATTGGACTCAGTGCTAACTGAGAAGAAGCAAGTTCGGATCACACAACCCACTGAATCTGAGAAGAAAAAGGAAGAAGATAAAAGTGGGGTGGATTTGAAATGGTTAGACAAGGACAAAAAGGTGGGGAATCTCATAGGGATGAGCCTAACATGTCCTAAGAAAGGTTATCCATGAACCCACTGCCCTTGATATGTGGAATGCTCTTGAGGATGAATATCAAGTAAAGACACTTCCACATAGATTCCACTTAAAGCAAACTTTCTACAACTTTAAGATGGAGGAAGAAAAGTCTTTGGACAAGAATCTAGATGTGTTTAACAAGCTAATCTCAGATCTGTCAAGTCTGAAAGTAGTAATGAGTGATGAAGACCAAGCAGCAATACTTATGAATAGTCTTCCTAGCCAATATGATAGTCTTGTGCATACTCTAAAGTACAACAGTGGAAACCACTATTACGGTAAAGGAGATAATAAGCTCTGCTTACTCTATATAGATGGAACTCAACAATAAAGGTAAATAAAAAGTTGTAAGTGAAGGGATGTTTGTACAAACCAGAGGAAGAAGTGAAAAGAAAGGTCAACGGATAAGTAAACTGCTAGGAAAAGCAAGTCGAAACCTAAAAAAGAACGAACTTGCTGGAAATGTGGAGGTCTAGATCACTTCAAGGCAAACTGTCCAAAGGAAAGCCACTCTACATCTGGTCAGTCAAAATCACTCAAAGATTGAAGCTGTAGTTGCAACATCAATATGGACTGAACCCGAGATGCTCACAACGATGGACCAGAAGTCAAGAGACGGATGGATACTTGACTTTGGATGCTCGTATCATGTTACTTACAGGAAATACTTGATGTTTGACATAGAGGAGATTAATGGTGGAAAGACACTCAATGGAAATGATACTTTCTGTGAGATCACATCAATTGGGAAGATCTGATACTACGAGTTTTAACCCTATATCCTACTGCACGTGCACATCAAACGTAATAGTATTTAGGGATCGAATCCACGAAGAACCAAGTTACACTCTCAATTTCTATTGAATCGCAAGCTATATCAATCGAATGAAGGAAGTGAATTCTAACAACTTTAATGTGAATGTAATCAGATAACTAAAGCAATCGGAAGTCGGGTATTCATTCGGGAGTTAGAATTCTTGTCAAGAAAACTATTCAGGAACTACTCTAATCTTATTCTCGGCTTGAACATAAATAAAGGTAAACCAACTCTCGTTGAATCTACCCCTCTATCAATAACCTAAAGGTCCTAACTCTTTTGGTTTCAGATTACAAATAGGCTTTATCGTTTAGGTTCAATTACCCACAAATCCAACTTATCATCAACTCTCGTTGGTAGTGAAGGAATTGCTCTTCTAACCTAGTACTAGTTCTTAACAATTTTCTGGAAAGTTAACAACCTAAAATCATCGACTAGGTGATCAGGCTAATCTATCCATTGGACTCAAGTATTAGAAGGAGAATCATCTATTCATCTATCATATTCGTTCCTCAATTGTGAATTCTAAAACCCTAGAATCCCTAAATCCGATCCAAGATCTACTCAAACATAGAACAACAAATTTGGCAAGTCATGATGAACTGAAATTGAAATTGCATTAAGAGAGATAAAGAGGATTCAGAAATTCTTCTCAAGTATGAAGAGATCTTCTTCCTATCTCACAAACTCTTAAAACTCTGTAAAATTCGTCTCTCACAACTCAAAAGCGGTTCACCAATAAAAATAGGAAAAAGAGTATTTATAGGGCCCAAAACAAGAGCTGAAAATCTCAAAATTAGGTTTCTGCGAAAGGCATTGATCGATTGATCCTTGGTTGATCGATCGATCTTTTGGATGATGAATCGATCTTCTCAAAAACTAATTCATTCTTCGGATCGTGCGCATAATCCTTTCAGATGATTGATTGATCGATCCTTGGTTGATCGCTCGGTCCTTCCTTTCGTGGAGAATGCCGGAAAATGCTTCAAACCTCTCCAAAGTCAACCTTCAAACATGATTCCAACTTTGAACGTTTTTGACCTGAAATCTCAATAAAACATAGACAAATATCCCAAATATAACTGTAATAATGAGCTCAAAACCGATAAAATATGAGGAACATCAAGATCAAGATAATTAATTCTGATAAGAGTGAAGTAATTCTGACACAGGTCAGATACTCCCCCTTTGCAAAAAGAAACTTGATCTCCCTCGGTCAACTAGAATCTCTAGGGTGCTGGTTTATGTCAAGAGATTTTTGAATGAGGGTCTTCAAAGGTGACAAGCAAGTACTATCTGGGGATTATAAAGATATTGTGTACTACTTAGATGGAAAGTCTGTGTTTGATCAAGTGAACTCTGTAACTGAAAGGTTAGACAAAACAACTCTTTGGCATAGTAGGCTTGGACATATTAATGAGAAAAACTTGAAGATGCTCACAAAGAAAGAGTTGTTGAAAGGATGAGACATCAAGACTTTGGGAAGTTGTGAGCCGTGTATTCTAGGTAAGTCTCACAGACAATCATTTAGAACTAGGAAGCATACATCTGGTGAGAGACTTGAATACGTTCACTCAGACCTTTGGGGCTCACCAGACGTGACTCCTAGTCTATCTAAGTGTCAGTACTATATATCTTTTGTGGATGATTACACGAGGAAGATATTGATATATTTTTCTGAAAACAAAAGATGAAGCTTTCACTAAATTTGTAGAATGGAAAGTTCTAGTTGAAAATCAAAGCAACCAGAAGTTAAAGGCATTAAGACAGACAATGGTCTAGAATACTGTAACAAGAACTTTGAAGACTATTACAAAAAACATGGAATTCTGAGACATAAGACATGCCCTTATACCCCTCAGCAGAATGGAGTAGCTGAGAGGTTAAATAGAACTATTCTGGAGAAAGTGAGAAGCTTGTTGTGTGGTTTGGGAGAGTCTTTTTGGGCCGAAGCATCGTCTACAGTTGTGTTGTGTTGAACATATCACTTTCAAAACCACTAAACTACGATGTACCTGAGCAACTTTGGATAGGGAGGAAACCAGAATATGATCACATGAGAAGATTTGGGTGTGTGGTCTATTACTATGTAAATCAAGGGAAGCTCAAGCCTAGAGCAAAGAAGGGAATCTTCCTAGGTTATCCTCAAGGAGTAAAAGGGTACAAAATTTGAAATGATGAGGAGAAAAAATGCATTGTTAGCAAAGATGTCATTTTTGCGGAACATATATTATATAAGGACTCATACAGTGCTCAGCTTAAAGATGTTGAAATGAGTGATTCAAGGAGAAAGGTTAGGCGTGTTTCATTTCTACTACCTGATTCAAATAACTCTACTGAAGAAGAAGATCAAGTAGAAGAAACTGGTGAAGGTGGAGAAAGTTCAAAAGTAAAGATTGAAAATGTTGAAGAAGAAAGTGAAACAAACGAATTGCAGAATTATCAATTAGCACGAGATAGAGAAAGAAGGACTCGGATTAAAGCACCCAGCAGATATGATGATTCAGATGTCTCAGCTTTTGCCTTGAACCTAGTTAATGAATTCAGAGGAACTTAGAACCTATCAAGAGGTTGTAAGCAGTGTAAACAAAGCGTGGTGGACAGCGGCTACAGATGAGGAAATGATGTCATTAAGGAAAAATATGACATGGGTTTTAATTGATAGACCTATGGGAGAAAGGGTCATAGGATGTAAATGGGTGTTCAAATTAAAACCAGGTATTCGAGGAGTGGAAGAACCTCGCTATAAAGCTAGGCTGGTGGCTAAAGGTTACTCACAGTTAGAAGAGATAGACTATCACGACGTGTTCTCAACAGTTGTGAAACACGTCACCATCAGGCTGATGATGTCTATGGTGGTTACATTGGATATGGAACTATAACAACTAGACGTTAAGACGGCTTTCCTTCATGGAGTATTGGATGAATGAATTCTAATGGAGCAGCCTGGAGGTTTTTGCAGAAGGGGATAAGGTGTGTTGGTTATAAAAATCCCTATATGGACTGAAACAGTCCCCTAAGCAATGAAACTTGAGATTTGACAAATTCATAAAATTTCAAGGGTATAACAGAAGTGAGCATGATCCCTGCATCTATTTCAAATGTTTTGAAAATAAAAACATTGTTTATTTGTTGTTAAACGTGGACGACATGTTAGTGGCTGCAAGGAATATAGGGGAGATCCCTAGACTAAAGAAGTTGTTGAGCAAATAATTTGAAATGAAAGACTTCGGAGTTGCAAGAAGAATCCTAGGAATTGATATATTAAGAGACAAAAAGAAAGGAACTCTTAAGTTGTATCAGCAGAATTATGTAGAGAAGGTTCTTAAAACCTATGGAATGGATCAATCTAAGCATGTTCAGACACCTATGGGGACTCATTTCAAGCTATCTAGCACTACAACAGAGTGTAAGAAGGATGCAGAGGAGAATATGAGAATGATACCTTATACAAGCGCTGTCGGAAGCTTAATGTACGTCATGGTGGGTACGCGCCCTGACTTAGCCTATGCCACTCGTCTCGTAAGCAGATTCATGAGTGCTCCTAGCAAAGAACATTGGAAAGGGGTCAAATGGATTCTAAGGTACATAAGAAATACAATTGATCTAAAACTTGTGTATACACAACTAGAGAATTTAAAAGTGAGGGGATACAGTGATAGCGATTTCGCAGCAGATCTAGACAGAAGAAAATCAATGACAAGGTACGTTTTTCAGGTTGGGGAAAACACCGTGAGTTGGAGATCGGGTTTTCAACATACAGTTGCCCTTTCAACTACAGAAGCCGAATTCATCGCTCTGGTAGAAGCTGGAAAGTAAGTGTTGTGGTTGAAGGGAATCTCCACTGAGCTAGGTTTTCCACAAGATGATGCTGAGATCTTTTGCGACTCTCAAAGTGCTTTCGGCTTGTCGAAGAATTATACCTATCATGAAAGGACCAAACACATTCATTTTAAGTGCAATTTTATCAAAGAACATGTCATAGAAGGAACGATTAAAGTCAGAAGGATAGATACAAGTGTGAATCCACCCGATCGATTGGCTAAATTGATTTCGGTAAAGAAGTTTGAAGAAGGGTTACATAACATTAAGGTGCTTCGGCACAGAATCTCTATCTTAGTGAAGGGGTAGGCTCCGGCGGTAAATGTCAGAGGAGAAGTCATCAACAGCAGTGGATGTCGATGAGGAACAAAGCTTCGACAGTGCATGTCCAAGGTGGAGTTGGATTGGTTTCGACTCTAGAGTCGTGGAGAGAGGGAGAGAGAGAGAAAGAGTTGGACTGAAACGAGGTGGAGATTGTGAGGGACGTTTTGAGTCCCCTCCGTCTTCTGGTGGGTTTCTGGTGGGCCTCCTTGCTTCTCTTCGGTTTATGACGAAGTGGGCTTAGTGCAAATCTTGTAAGCATCACAAATAGAGTAATGTCAAAGTGTGTGATGTAATATAGTAGCATAAGTAGGAACTTATGAAATGAAATGCATAATGTGTGAGAAACATTAGAGGAAATAGTCAAAGTAAAGAGTGAAGAGAGAGATGAGAGCTGAGAGAGAGTCTTTGTTCTTGAGTGTTCTTGAGAGATTTTCATTGGTGAGTCTTGAGTGTTTCTCAAAAAGAAGGTGTATTGCTTCATGGTATATGCCCCCACACATTGGTTCTTAGTCCGTCGAGACGTACCAAGCTCTGGTATTAAGGACTTGGGAACTCGTTAATTCCTTTGTGTCTTCTTCTTCCTTAACCTACATCAAGAGATACAAGAACCAAAGTGAAGAAAAGTTACAACATTGGTTTCCTATATCAAGATGACCATCAAACCATCTCTTCTTTCAAATATCTCTCATCGAGATAATGTCAAGGAGTTATGGCAACACATCAAGAGGCATTTTGCAGTCACAAGTGGACCTAAGATGCAGAAGATAAAATCTGATTTAGCAAACTGTAAACAACTTGGTGTCTCAGTCGAAGAATATTTTGGAAGATTAACAAAAAGGTGGGACAGTCTCGCTAGCTACAAACCTCTACGTGTGTGTAAGTGTGGTCACTGTACCTGCGATTTGTTAATTCTCCAAGAACATGACAGAGAAGAGGATCAAGTGCAGCAATTTTTATTTGGGTTAGAAGATCCAATGTTTGGCTCAATTCGATCAAGCTTGACAGTTCGTAAATTTCTACCCTCTTGCAATTCCTCCAATGATCTTGTAGCGCATTGTCCAGTCAAGCTGGCTTTTCGACGCAGAGTCTGCACCATCATCATTCAGAATGTTCAAGAACACTTGTCTCAAGCATAGGTTTTAATAAAAAAAAATTTAAGCTAAATATTGTAGTAACTGACCAAAGATAAAGTAATCAAGGCTTTTGTTAGGCACGAACTCATAAACAAAATCCAAGAAGCCTGACCAGATTTTTGTGTTGAAGCTTTGCCACAACAATAACCTCATTTCTGAACTCTTTTTCACCTTGTCCTGATGTTTTCGATAGTCTCTTCACTGCAACTTGTAATCCATTACGAAATGTTCCCTATAAAGATTAGCAGTTCAAAATTAAAATATTACATTTCTTTGGATCTGTTATGGAACTAATTATGCCACTTAATGAATTTGTAAACATACCTTATAAACTACTCCAAATCCACCTTGTCCAAGTTTGTTGCTTTCAGAAAATTCATCCGTTGCAGCTTCAACAGCTTTAAAATCAAACTGTAGTGAGCCTGCTGTTTTAATATCATCTAGATCTGCAATTTCAAATGTTTAGGAATTCAGCATGGGAATTCTTTAAGTAGTGACATGAAAAAATTAGATCTTAAAACATCGTTAATTACCATCATCAAGACCTGTTGTCTCATGAGTTTTCTTTGTTCTCTTTGCACGGAAACTATAACAAGCTATAAAAAGCAGAGTAGAGAGAGCCAGTGCCACAAAAATTGCTATGATCATCACTATGGATTCTATTCCTTTTCCTGCGATAAGTATTGAATCAGACATGGCCCATAATTTCCAAAAGCTTGAATATCCCTACCAAAGAAAAATTTTACAGAGAGAGAGGGAGGGCTCTTACCATGCTTCTGAGGAGGAGGAGGCGGGAAAGGAAGTTGAGCGAAAGATTCATTGTAGAAAAGGTTAGTCTCGTATCTCAAGTTACAACTCGGCCACATAAGTCTTTCTCCGATTTTCTTACGTTTATTATCACTCAAATTCTTGACGCCTTGGTGCAGACAGATTGAGCAGTTTTCTCTTGTCAGATAAGGCGTGCATTGACCCAGTGCGTAAATCGTTTGGGACGATGTGTAGTTCTTCTTCTTAAACGCAAACTTTTTTTTACTAGCAGCAGCCTCCTCTACAATATCAGTCACCAGAGCAATGAGTATCTTATTGAACTGATCTGATTGGTTTTCCACAACAAGGTTTTGGTTTTGCATGACATTTTCAGTTGTAGTTACTGGGTCCAAGAGAATATTCCGGTCGGCGTATCGAAGCATGCAATGGTCATAGTTAATCCAAGCCTCCTTTCCATTACGACATTGTTTGAGAATGTCACTGCAGGCGTGGCTGACGCACACAAAGCAGTCTTTCTGGGACAAGTCTCCGCGGCAGAGGTAAAGACCGTAAACCATGTCGGGGTTTTCTCCCTTTGAAAGTTTTTGGAATCCAGTGGAGAAATCATTGTCTACTAAAGAAAGAGAGGACAAAAGACTTTGGAGATTGCTAGAGTATGTGCTGTTTTTGAGGTAAGTTCTCCACGAAGGGCAAAAGTAACCGGCGTATTCAGATTTAGTTTGCTGTATAGAAGGTCTGAGGTTTGTAAGGAAGGTGAGAAGGAAAAGGAAACAATAAGCAGACATTGTCCAACACTTCGCCATTAAACCCTTTGTGGATCTTTTGATTATATTAAATATAATACTGGTGGTCTTAGTAACGATGATTCCAATCACGAGTGCTATCCATAATGATGAAGACTTTACAATTTCTTTCAAGTCCACGTCAACGCGTTAAAACCAAAAACAAAAGACCTCAACTTGACGAGTAACATCAACTTTTTTATCTTGTGTTTTCACAAAATAAAGAGTTTCTATTGGTGCAATAATTCATTTTTTGACGTCGGTAGAGCGCTTTATTATAAATCACTTAACCCATTTTTTCTAAAATGCGGAAGTAAACCTTTTTTTTGTTCAAACTAAGGAAATCAATTTCACCAAAAAATAAACTAAGAAAATAAACTACTTACAATCAATACTTATAGGAGAAAACCCACATATTGGGGTCTAGGGAACAAAAGAAGGATCAAACTATTAACATATCTATTATGTATTTTAGATTAATTCTTATTCTGTTAAGCTTGGATTCTTTTGAGGATATTTTTTTTTCTTGCCGACTAGCTAATAACCAAACAGTGAAAAAGAAAAAAAGAACTGCTTCACAAGTAGGCCCAGTTCTATATATAACCATGTTCCTCTGTTTCTTTAGATTAATTTTGCGTTTTCCTTTGTGGTCCTTTTTTCAAATATGCATCATTTCTGCCTAGGAAAATCTCTGACGACCACGGACCACATATAATTGCAACTATCTTACGGTTGACTAAACAAAAATTGCACAGGAGTCAATCTAATAGAGACTGATTACGCTATGGAAATGGATGAGATCAGTTGTGAACGAACCACCAAAACCCAGACAAATCAGTGAAGGACCAAAAGCCGTCTATATATTGTTGGTGGTGGATATGCCAATTCCCCTTCGGCCCACGTAAATCGAATTGATCTACACTAGCCATTCGACTCATTGATCTCAGATCTTGGACCATCATTGATCTCGGACCTCGGCTCTTCAAAAACCTCAACCCAAAAATCTACTTGGCTATTATCAAGACAAATATTAGTAACATTCTACATCTCAAATATGAATATTTCCAAAAATTTAATATTTTTTTTGTAGTTGAAGATAAGAGCAAATCCATATAACAAAAGGAAATTGTACTTATCCATTGTAATCCTAAACGCAAGTCTCTTTTATTCTTCTATATATAGAGGAGACAACTTCCAAAATGGGGTAAGAATTTTATTGAACAATACACAATAATTTCATATTCTTCTCTTTATCTCCTTAATAATCAGATTTTTACTCATTTTCCCTATATATTCATTTGACATTGGATCTAGAACCCTCTCTCTCTCTC
>JAKUCM010008952.1:0-20000 GCA_023374145.1 Lepidium sativum | reverse complement strand
TACAATTCCCCACCACCACCATATTATGCACCTTCACCCAAGGTGTCTTACAAATCTCCACCACCTCCATATGTCTACAGCTCTCCACCACCACCATATTATGCACCTTCTCCAAAGGTGTCTTACAAATCTCCACCACCTCCATATGTCTACACTTCCCCACCACCACCATACTACGCACCTTCTCCCAAGGTGTCTTACAAATATCCACCGCCTCCATATGTCTACAGCTCTCCACCTCCACCATATTACACACCTTCTCCTAAGGTCATATACAAATCTCCACCACCTCCATATGTCTACAGCTCCCCACCACCACCATATTATGCACCTTCTCCTAAGGTGTCTTACAAATCTCCCCCACCTCCATACGTCTACAGCTCTCCACCCCCACCATATTACTCACCTTCTCCTAAGGTGTCTTACAAATCTCCACGACATCCATATGTCTACAGCTCTCCACCACCACCATATTACTCACCTTCCCCTAATCCCGGATATAAATCTCCACCACCACCATATGTTTACAGTTCTCCACCACCACCATACTATTCACCTTCACCTAAGGTTGTGTACAAATCACCACCATACTCACATGTTTGTGTTTGTCCACCACCTCCACCATGCTACTCTCCTTCTCCAAAGGTTGTGTACAAATCTCCACCACCTCCATACGTTTACAGCTCTCCACCACCACCATACTATTCACCATCTCCAAAACATACCAACAAATCTCCACCACCACCTTACGTCTACAGTTCTCCACCACCACCATATTACACACCTACTTCAAAACTCTCGTACAAATCTCCACCACCCCCATATGTCTACAGCTCACCACCACCACCATACTATGCTCCCTCTCCGAAGGTTGAGTACAAATCTCCACCACCACCATATGTCTACAGTTCTCCTCCACCACCATATTACGCACCTACTCCGAAACCCTCGTACAAATCTCCTCCACCACCATATGTTTATAGTTCACCACCACCACCATATTACGCTCCTTCTCCAAAGGTTGACTACAAGTCTCCCCCACCACCATATGTCTACAGTTCACCACTACCACCATATTACGCTCCTTCTCCAAAGGTTGACTACAAGTCTCCCCCACCATCATATGTTTATAACTCACCACCACCACCATACTATGCTCCTTCTCCAAAGGTTGATTACAAATCTCCACCACCACCTTATGTCTACAGCTCACCACCTCCACCATACTATTCTCCTTCTCCAAAGGTTGAATACAAATCTCCTCCACCACCTTATGTCTACAGCTCTCCACCTCCCCCAACGTATGAAGCTCCAACTTCAAAGGTTGAATATAAATCTCCTCCACCACCATCGTACTCTCCTTCTCCAAAGGCTGAATACAAATCTCCTACCCCAGCATCGTACTATTAAATCGTTTTATGATACTTTTAAATAAAAGACCAAGTCTGATCTGATTTATCATATTTTCATTTTTCTTGTTAGTCCGTTCTAATTTCAAAGGTTCGGACGAGTTCTTATGCTATTGAAATTTCATTTGGATTACTTTCTCATTTTTGTTGTTTCGTAAGGGTTGCCAACAATCCATATGTGATACTTTGTTGCAACAATATATTTTATTCTTAAGTTAAATTGGTTCGTTGACATTTGATGCACGTTTCACGATGGTTCGACGCAGACATGCTTCCACGATTATTGAGATGCAAGAGAAACAAATGCTAGAATATTAGTCTATATAAAGAGATCACAAGTAATGTAGAATGACAAAACAAAAAGGAAAAAAAACAACATTGAAGTGTTGGAAAAGCAATCCAAATACATCTTCTCCCGGGATGGGGCATGCTTTTTATCTCGTTTATGCTCTTGGTTTTCTTCTCATGGCCTCAATGGTTGCTGCTTCTTATGAACCTTCAACACCGGTGAATGATTCTCCTGCACCAAAGGTTGACTACAAGCCTTTACCAGCTCCTCCCGTATACAGTTCTTCACCACCTCCAACATACAAGGCACCAGCTCATAAAGTAGACTACAAGTCTCCATCTCCTCCCATATATAGCTCCCCACCACCTTCCATATACAGTTCTCCACCACCTCCAACATATGAGGCGCCAGCTCCTAAAATAGACAACAAGTCTCCACCTCCTCCCCTGTATAGCTCCCCACCACCTTCCGTAGAAAGTTCTCCACAACCTCCAACACATAAGGCACCAGCTCCTAAGGTAGACTGCAAGTCTCCACCTCCTCCGGTATACAGCCACCCACCACCTCCCGTATACAGCTCCCCACCTCCTCCCATATACAGTTCTCCACACCCTCAACATACGAGGCACCTTCTTTTAAGTTAGAATATAAGTCTCCACCTCCTCCAGTATACAGTTTTCCACCTCCACATGTATACAGTTCTCCACCTCCTCCCATATACAGTTCCCCACCACCACTTTCCTACGCACCTTCTCCAATGGTCGAGTACATATCTCCACCACCTCCACATGTGTACAACTCACCACCACCCCCATACTATGCACCATCTCCTAAAATGCTATTTAGATCTACACCACCTCCATATGTTTACAGCTCACCACCACCACCATATTATGCACCTTCTCCTAAGGTGTCTTACAAATCTCCACCACCTCCATATGTTTACAGTTCCTCACCACCATTATACTACGAACCTTCTCCCAAGGTTTCCTACAAATCTCCACCACCTTCATATGTTTACAGCTCTCCACTACCACCAGATTACACACCATCTCTTAAAATGTTTTACAAACATTGTACTATTATATCATTATATGAAACTTTCAAATAAGAGACCAAGTCCGAATTGATTTTCCCATAGTTTCATTTTTCTTGTGAGTTCCATTTGGATTTTTGTTTCATTTTTATTGTTTTGTTGACTGCAATCTATATATGTACGTTTCTTGCAATTTGTGAGAGTTCCATATGTACGTAAAGAAAAACATGACTACTGAATTCCATAGCAGAAATTTAGTGGATGGTTTAATAACATTATTAAATTATCAAAATTTCTATGCAGAAATATAAGTTTCACGGCCTAAAGCTTTCGAAACATGTTAAGCTCCTTTTGTTCATTGGATGATAAAAAAACCTATTGACTTTTCTTCAGTATTCATCATGTATATTTTATCCGATGCAATTGCTCGGATGTTTTTCTTAGACAAATTGTTTTTTTATGTCGATGTTTAATATATCAAATAGAATTCTAGTTTTACTTGTCAAAAACAATTGGCCATCCTAGCCAATTAATCCTCTGGATAGGTGTTAATCAGTAACCAACCAAATTGCTTAATGTATAATCTGTGTAATTCGATTACTTTATAAAATTAACTATAGTTTTCTATAAATTATGTGTATGTCGATTATATTTTTTCAATTAATTCATGAAACATTAACTATAGTTTTCTATAAATTATAAATTGAAACTGCATGTAGCCGCGTGATCACTCTTATTTATAAAGAAAAAAGATTACAGTTGTTTAATATATTATGAAATTTATAATTTAAATACATTATGATATTCTAATTTATATTATTATATCAGTTGCTCCTCCGCTGCTCCCTCACCTTCCTGTAGTTTTGTCTAGTTTACTTCCATCTTCTGTATAATTTAATATCCCTATTGTGTAAACCATATCCGTTGGTTTGTTTGGTTAAGCTTCTCTTTCTTCCCTAGAATTTACTTGTCTATGATAAATAGAGCCTTTGGTTGGGAATTTCTTTCCCTTAGAGTAGTGTTTTAGTAAATCTATTTCTTAGTTCGAATCATTAGTTCGTGTGTGGGTTATGTGCTAGGTTAAACGATATATTTTTGGCTTCGGGAATATCAAAGAAGAACAATATTCATCTTCAGAGAAAACTAAAATTTGTTATTCGAATTATCACTTATAAGTTTGAAACACTTTTTTAAAACAATATTTATGGAAAACTCCTTTGATCATCTTTGTAAGATTGGAATCTCTGTTGTGATTAGTATTATCAATGGATCATTAAAATCCCTTTCTCTTTTTATTTCTAGGTTTGAGAAAGATCATTGTACACTTATAGTTATTGTAATTCCCTGTTCTTGTCACTATCTCAATTCAATATAATGAAAAAATTAACTTATATTATTAGATAATATACTAAGTTAATTATTATTGATATTTTTAAATATCCAAAATTTAAGACATAATAAAGAAATGTAAATTTTAGAAAACAAACTATATATATGAATAGAAATAATAAATAATAAATGTTTGATAAATAAAATTATTACCAATAAAAGACACATGTTTTTAATATTTTTATAACTTTGTGAAATATTATCATTATTTAATTTTGGTACATATTCTAACTTAAATTATTATATAAATAAAACTCAAGTAATACACATATAATAGTAGAAGCGGTGTCTCTTAATAACACAAATTTTGGAAGACATGTTTCACAATTTTCAAATGAATTTTGATTCAACTAAATAATACTTAATGCAACAAACTCATAAAATTAGTAACGATAATCAATGATGCTATATAAATCACTTGTGGAGAATCTTTTTTGGAATTACGAGAATAAATAGATATCAAAAACTTATTCATTGATGTCTATTCGGTGAAATCTACTAATTGGTGTTCGTTATTCTTTAATGCACTTAATGTATCAAATTGTGAAAATTTGTAATGAAAAATATACATATAAAACTTAAAATACAAAACATACATGTAAAAGATTTTTTGAAATAAAAATTTACAATGTAAAAACACAACTATATAAGATATGTTTTGATAAGTGAGAACTTACTCTAAAAACATAATTATAAAAGTTATTTATAATAACTGATAAGTTATAATAAAAATACACTGTTGTAGAATCTATTTTTCATAAATGTAAAGTTACAGCAGAAATACACAACTATAAGTTTTTTCTAGGTGTTTTGTATGAGAAATAATCTTTAGATGTAAATATATAGCTGAAAAGACAAGACTTAGAGTTCGAGATCCAAATCTAAAATTTGGAATCAAATTCGTGGCCATAAAGTCCATTATGAGAAAATTGAGTTAGTTGTAGAGGGAAAAATAAGTTGAGAAAAAAAGAAAGAGATAAGCCTTA
This sequence comes from Lepidium sativum, assembly GCA_023374145.1. Classification (NCBI taxonomy): domain Eukaryota; kingdom Viridiplantae; phylum Streptophyta; class Magnoliopsida; order Brassicales; family Brassicaceae; genus Lepidium; species Lepidium sativum. The sequence goes on along the minus strand of JAKUCM010008952.1, from coordinate 14,891 downwards.
TCAACCATGCTCTTCTATTTAAGTATATCTCATTCTTTCTCTCATAATCATGCGCCAAGTCTTTTCCCTGTCAAAAAGCTGCAATTTAGACCCTAAAACCACCATCTCTCTCGCCGGAATTTCTAAAGCAACCAACCAGAATCTCAAACTAGTAAGGAAATAAGTCCGATTAGTCTAGTTTCGGGCTGTAACGGCTCGGTCACTGATCCTATGATAAAGATTTATGGTTTGAAAGACCTCACTTTTAAGAGTTTGTAGCTGGAAGCAGAATTTCAATAAGAGTTGTATTGCAGAATTTCAATAAGCAGAATTTCAATAAGAGTTTGATCTTTGTTTCAGACTTAGAAGAATTATGGGTTTATGTTCTAAAATTTATGTTTGACTTGGCTTTTTTATGGACGAATTCCTAATATCTAAGCAATGAAGGCTATATAGAAGCTCATTTTGGATAGAATACATATCCAAGAAGCCAACAAGACCATCATACCATCATATCTAGGTAAGATTTGATCAGAAATCGTGTAGCTTATCCTCCAAGTATCATATGTTTTGTTGAGTGAAGAACCTAAAATATGTTTGTTGCTTGTGCGTGAAGGTTTCTTCTAGAAGACTTGTTCAAGCATTTTCCAGCTCTTTTTAGTCTGCTTTCAAACTAAGCTAAGTTGAGGATGTCATTTGTGAAATACTTAACTCTATCTTAAGTTTTGTAATTGGTAATCATAGATTTATGATATTTGATGAATGTGTGAGATATATGATTAGTTGCTGTGATTGATCAAAAGTAAAATTATGTGCGTGATTGTGAGGCATCTCAAAGAGATGTACTATTTATTAATGTGAGAATGAAGATTGATTAAATGATTGATGAAAAGATTGATAAAAAGACTTATTAAGGGACTCGTTTTATGATTGGTTAAATTATTGATTAAATAAAAAATATGTTGGAGAAGTTGGGATGGAAGAACCAAGATAGAGAGGATTGGTTGGTACAATTTATTGAAAAATACAAGTTGTATGTGTATGCTTAATTTGTGTATAAGATACACATTGTGTGAATTAGATTAATGTTTTGCGTCTTAGTGGATAGAAATGATCTCCTCACTGAGTGTTTATACTCACCCTCTTTATCTTTTTCTAGGCATGGGCATATTACCCGAACTCGTGGACCCAAACTGGATATGAACATAAAAGATGGGTATGGGTCCGGTTCTATATAATTATCCTATCACTACAAGAAAAAAGGTCATTTGCTAGGGAAATTTGCGACACCATTTTGGTGTCGCAAAAATGCTATGCCATTGCGACACCCATGCGAGGCCAAAGTGGGCATCGCAATGGCCTAGCAAACTTGCGATGCCGAAAAAACGTCGCAAGTTTGCGATGTCATTGCAAGTCGTTTGCGACACTTATGTGAGGCCCGTACAAATGTCGCAAACCCATTGCAAACTTGCGACGTTTTCGCGAGACATGTTCTCCATCGCAGATTTGCTACATATTTGCGTGGTTTCTGCGTGTGCCTTTAGCGACATCGCAAATCCGTAGCAGACCTTTTGAGTTTCCCTATAAATATCTCCCACATGACATTGTTTAGTTACACCAATCAAGAATTAATAAGAGAGATAATCTAGAGAGAGAATTAATTGGGTGTTCTTTGTATTATCCGTTGAGTACGGGTCCGGGTCGGGTTAAACCTGATACCAACGGGCACCCGAATAAACCAAAAATAGTATTAATGCTTTTAAAATTTAGGTATAGTTTCAAATTCAGTTTCAAGTATTTTCATTGGTTCGAGTCTAGTTTTAGGTATTTTGATATTTTTCGGTCCAATTTGTGTCCAAATTTGTTTTTTTAGGTTAGTTTGGATCAAATTTGAGGCTTAATTTAGGGTATTTTGGTTATTTCATGTCCAATTTTGAGTTTAATTTTGGGTATTTGGGTCTAATTTTGGATAGTTTGGTCAATTTGTGTCCAAATACCCGAAACCTAATAATATACCCAAACTTTTGGGTTTTTTTTTTTCCATCTGAACGCGAACCGACTCGAATCCGAAAAGACCAAATTTTTTTTTAAAAAAAAATTATATCTCATCAGGTTCTAATTTTACCAATTAGACCCAAAAATCTGAACCTGAAAAGACCGGAACCGAACACAAACCAAATTCAAGACTAGACTTTCTCCCGTTCCAGGATTTTCGTTCAAGGTTTTGTTCGTTGGTGGATTCTTTAAAATGATGGTTTTTGGCGAAACCAAAAAAATAATACGATGTCTCTCAAGATTAAAAACAGGATGTTACATAGAATTGCAACTATACACAAATAATTGTAACTTTACATGCATAATTACATTGATTTGTGAAATAATCATTGTTGTTGGTTCATAACTATTTATTCATGTATGTTAAATCGGAAACAATTACTCATTGATAACAAGTAAAACTTACATTGCAAAAACATAACTCTATTCATTAACATTTATGGATCTGTACTTCCATAAGAACATAATTATATTTAAAAAAACATATCTATAAAAGATAATTTTTATGATTTAAAAGTTATAAATAAACAAATTTAACCGTAAAAAGCAATTTTTGAATTATTTATGATTTTAAGTGATGAATTTTATAAAAAAAATTAAAAATATAATATTAACACTCACTAGAACTCAATTAATATAATTTAAATTTAAATTTAAAACTAAATCAATAAATAAATTGAAAATAAAATAAAACCTAAAAAGTATAATAATAAAAAAAAATTTATCGTTAGTACCATCAATTGTTCAAATGTGACTCTAATATAGATTTTGATCTATCACATCTTTTCCAATAAGTAACTAAAGAAAATCATATAAAATGTAAATCCAACATATCTCATAACAACTAAACAAAGAATAAAAATATTCAAGAAGTATATATTTTTTTGTGTTTAGGTAAAATTATCAACTTATAAATTTTTAGCTCAAAAGGAATTGTGGTTCTAAATTTGATTTTAGAGTTTCCATAAATTACCAAGAAGTATATTGTTTAATAAAGTTTCAATAAAAACTGCATACTATTAAGAAAAAGAGAAGACATGTGAACAAAATATTTCATAATTATAAATCATACAAGTAAAAGATATGTAGACATGTAAACTAATGGTAATACTCTCTTTGTAAATGTTTATGTATCAAAATTTGAATTTCCTGATTAAAGGTCACTAAACTAGTTAACAAAAGAAAAAAAAACATACAAATCATAATGACAAAAATCTCTCAGGAAAACAAAAATTTAGAGCACATGTTTTTTTTTTATTGAATGCCCTTTTTTATTTTGAAGCTGACAACTTCCATCAGTAAAAGAGAAAAGTTACTTCCATGTACAAAAAAAAATGTAATAACTTTTAGGTAGATTTTTTGCCAATTTCTGGGTAAGTTTTTTTTTCTTTTTTTAATTTTATAACTCAACTTCCTCATCAACTTCTAGTTTTTTAAGAGAAAAAATTCAAACAAAATTTCAACTTACAAAAGTGGATAGATTAAACCGCGAATTATGGAACTTTCAAAATAAACACCTAATTTTATCGTTGACCGCAAAACAACTCTCAATTTAGCATTGACCAATCTATTTAACCCTACCGTTAAGTTGATTAACAGAATTCACTAACTCCGTTAATAAATTTACTAACTCCGTTTACCTTCTTCCTTCCTTCAGTTCATGTTTATCTTCCTCCATATTCATCTTTTTCCTTCTCTTCATCTTCTTCTTTCTCTATTATCATCTTCTTCCTTCCTTCACTTCATCTTCTTCTTCCTCCATATTCATCTTCTTCCTTCCTTCACTTCATCTTCTTCTTCCTCCATCTTCATCTTCTTCCTTCCTTCACTTCATCTTCTTCTTCCTCCATCTGAATTATAGATTTGATAGATTTGATTTTTGGAAAATCGAAAATCAAAATTGAAGTATATATATAAAAATTTTAAATCTTCTTCTTAATTTGAAAAAATGAAATCCATTTGGAATTCAAAATGCATTAAGAAAAAAGAGGGGTTGGAATCAATTGGAATCGAAATCGCTTAAGGAGAAGAGGGGTTAAGGAAGAACTAACAGATGTTAACGAAGTTAGTGATTTCTCTTAATTAAGTTAATGTCAAGGTTAAAGTAAATGGTCAACAAAAACTTATAGGTTTATTTTGAAAGTCAACACAAAATTGGATAATTGTTTTGGAGTCTTGTGAGTTGAGAATTTAATCTACCCACTTTTGTATGTTGGAAGTTTATTTGACTTTTTCCCATTTTTATAGTACTATTTTTATTTTAAGTTATTTCGTATTCAATTTCTATAAAGGATAAAATAAAAAATTTGTCTATTTATTTTCGACGCAATACATTTGTTTCAGTAGGATCTAATACTAAGGTTTCAGATCCAACTCTTTGATTCAAAAGGGGAGATGACTAAAGACTTTGATTAAATAAGTAACAAAGAGAATTGATTGAAAGTACGAATGTCGAGTTGCTTTGTATTGTTTGTGTGTAAATTTTCCACAAATGATTACTTTGTGGAGACGTTTATCCCTATTTAAAATGTATAGGGTCGGTTACAAGACATTTGAAATAGAAAATACTACATATTCAATTTAGATTCAAAATTATCTAAAATTTCTTTGAGAGATTTTTGAAAATATTCCAAATAGGATAGCAAATATTTCCATTTCTCTTTTAACTGACATGTTAGCCGAGTTTTTTCAGTTTTCAGATATGAAAATTTGTCGAGAAGGGAACTCGTCTGGGTTGTCGACGAGTAAAGGAAAAGATTCCTTCATTAGTTTCCTGAGTTTATGACTTTTTAGGATTGAACACCAATTTTTTTTGTGTACCTAAGAGGGAGCTTGGATCTGCATCCAACAATTGTCCGAACGATGACCTGCATCTGAAATCCTCTGTCCACCTGTCACTATATTATTGGTTCCATTTTCGGTTTGAACCGGCTACTCGTAGGTCATCAGGAGGCATCATTTTGAATTCCTGTAAATTTATATAAATAGTATTTTGAATCCTTCACTGTTTACCTTCGTCGTATTTGAAAAAGTCAATTTTCTCTCTTACTTTTTCTTATTGTTGAGATCAGATCTTGAATCTGAGACTGAGAGTTTTTATTTTGATTCCTCCAATTCATCTAGAGACGGTAGTAGCCGAATTGAATCCTTTAGAGGATTCAGAAGATGACATTGGGGCCGCTTCTTGTGTGGTGGCACAAATCTCTCAACATTCATCCGTCCGTAATTATGCATAAATAGTTGGTGAAGGATTTTAGAATATGCTTGGCTCTCAGGAAGGTTGATATTTCAATGTCATCTACGACTTGTGGTTTACAAAGGCCAAAATATGGCTTCCAATTCCGGATCTTCTTTTGAAGTATTGTTTAGCTCGGAAGAATGCTATGTCCAAACTCGGTTGTTCTGGGATGATTAACATTCTTTGCTTGTTGATCCTTGGGAGTAAGTGTGCAGTCGAAATTATAACTCGGTTGATCATTGATATGATGACTTTCTGTGCGAGAAAACTTTCCAAAAGAAAGTTCTTCGTTAAGGCCAATCAAGGCCTTCACTTTCTGGACAATGTTACTTCCAAAGTTCCGAATTATAAGCATCGTTATTTCTTTGTTCGTCAAGACAAGCACTTTTTTGCCAACGGTCATTTGGATTCCTCATTGTTTGGTCAAAGAAGCCTGATAGATTTTTAGGAGTCTTGTTGTATTTTCTTTATTGTAGTGAAACTATCCAATTCTGGTAGAATAGCTTCTCGGGGTTCCTCACATTCGTTACAGTAGCTATAAAACGCAAGGTTGTGGAGGATCCTTCTTCTGAGATGCCCTTGGATTTGGTCTGGTTTGGAAATTTTTGTAAAAACTTATTTGCAATTGTTTTGACAAGTATAAGAGTTAAGATTTGCGTGAAACTATGTCTCGACTTTACGGGGGTTGGACACTCGGCTCTATTCCATCTCGGCAAGGTTTTAGGACTTGGCACAACACAAGCGAGACTTTAGAGTCGGAAAGGTCTCGTACTCGGCTTACTTTAAGACTTAGATTAATTTTTGTAAAGGTTACTTACTCAGCGAGGTCTAGGACTCGACTTACTTTAAGACAGATTAATTTCTTTGAAGGTTACGTACTCGGCTAAAGCGAGCAACAATTAGGACTCGACGAGATTTCAGAATCGGCTTACTTTGAAACTTAGTAATTTGTGCGAGGTGTTTCCGACTTGGCTTACACGAGCGAAAATCAGGTTTTAGTGAGATTTCAGACTCACCTTAGTTTAAAACTTAGCTTAATTCATGAAGGCTACATACGTACCCCAAAGGGATCAATAAAAAAATGTAGTTCTGATTACAAAGCTTAAAATATTAAAAGTATAACTTCAAAGTTGATGCTGAGAATGTTGAGATGGCATGTTATCAATTGTGGTATCGCTTTAGGTTAATGGAATTCTAGCTTTGTTGGATGTGCTCACCTTTCATTGTAGCAAGTTCGTACACTCTGCGCCTTACAACTTTATAGATGATGTAAGGACCTTCCCAATTGTTGGCCCCGAGTTTTCCCACATTTCTTTCAACAGTGTTTTCAAAGACTTTTTAGAGTACGAGATTGCCTTCCTCAAAAGACCAACCTCAGGATTTTGTGTTGGAATAATTGGTAGCCTGTTGTTGGTAATTCTGTACTCGGATTTGTGCATCATCACGAGTTTCTTTTCACTCGTCCAGACTAGTTGTTATCGCTTCCTTATTATAATCATCACTCAGTGGGAGTTATGTTCTACGCAAGATCGATATGCTTGCTTTAGCAGGAGATAACGCTTACATCCTGTGGGACAAGGACAAAGGAGTCTGGCCCTTAGATCTCTTTGGAGTCGTTCGATGGGACCAAAGTACCCCCCATCTAACTCTTTTATCTAACATACTTTCTTCTCAGTTAGACGCTTCTTAAACCCATCCAAGATTTGCATGCTTGTAGCTTCGACTTGCATGTTATCTTGCGGATTGCGAGGGTGTTGACTTACTAACTTGTATCTTCCATTTTGATATATTTTCCCAAATTTTACCGAGATAATCTAGGATCAATTATGTATGAAAATCTGATATGGTAAACCATAATGGCAAATGATATTCTTCCATACAAATTTAACAAATTCCTTGTCTTGGATTTGAGAGTGGGATTTTGCCTCGATCCAATTAGTGAAATAGTTTTTTCATAACATGCATAAAATGCTTCTACCGAGATGAAGACAAAGGTCGAACTATGTCCATTGCCATCTCATTAAAGGATAAGGCATCACCTAGATTGTTAGCTCTTCAGTTGGAGCATGGATTTAAGGAGTGTGCCATGGGTTGGCCAAAAGTACCCAAGTGCTTAAATTTTGTACTAGTGAACATCCACAAGAATTGTTACCACCGACACTTTCGTGTGTTTCTTGCATTTCTCTTCTTGGCTCGTCACCCTGAATACAACTAAGCAAGACTCCATTAGCGCTTCTTCGGCATAATCATCCATCAACTTGAACATAAAACGCGCACTTGGCATTAAGCCATCTCGACGTCCACCTATCTTCCGAGTGAAGTCCTTCATGACTTTCACGTATGCTTCCATTTGTACCCCTCATTCACTTGATTGACTACAAGTTGGGAATCGCACTAGCACTCGACCTGCCCTGCGCTGATTTCCTTTGCATGTCAGATTGCTCTTAAACTTGTTCATCCAAAGTTTCCATACAAATTCCGACAGTGGAACCATGTTGCAATGCCGAACCGTCCATGTAAAGCTTCCAGAAGAGATTTTGATCCTTATTAAGCTTGGGGGCCAACTCGACTAAGAAGTGAGCTAAAACCCGTGACTTGGCGCTGGTTCGACATTTATACTCGATATCGTACTCAAAAAGTTCGAAAGCCCACTTGGTCAATTTACCAAATTGATTTGGGTTGTGTAGTATTTCCAAAAATGGATGAATGGTCAGGAAAACGATTTCAAGTTTCTAGAAATAAGAGCTCAACTTTATGATCGAGGCGACAACTGCTATGTCAAGTTTTTCATATATGGATATCGGGATTCCTCTCCATCAAGAGACTTACTTGCATAAAAACTGCATGATGGGTTCTGAGATCTTCTCTTACTAGGAAACTGCTTAGTGTCGAGACCGAGATTGCTACTTATAAATATAATGGTTCACCTGCTTCCGGCTTGGCAAATATCGATAGTCTGGACAGATACTTTTTCCATTCAATGAAAGCCTTTTCGTGCTCTTCTTCCAACTTATAGTTTTTATTCCTGCATAGCAACTCATATAACGGAAGACACTTACCTAGTTGATCACGACATGAAGCCACTCAACGCGGCGATTCATCTAGTAAGACACTAAACTTCTTGCTTACTTTTGGTAGATGGCAACTCCTTTACTGACACGATCTGTTTGGGGTTCGTTTCAATTCCACTCTGTGTAATAATGTATTTGAGAAACTCTACTAATGTTTCTCCAAAAGTGTATTTTCCGGATTTAGCTTCATCTTATACTCTTTCAAAGTTTTGAAGCGTTGAGCTAAATGATCGGCATGGTACTTGACTCTTCTCGATTTAACTAACATTTCATTGATGTAAACTTCCATTGTCTGACTTAGTTGATTGGCAAACATCTTGTTAACAAAGTGTTGGTAAGTCACTCCCATGTTCCTCAATCCAAAAGGCATCATTTTGTAACAATAAGTGCCTCGCTCCATGATGAATTATGTCCTCTATTTATCATTCGGGTACATCTTTATCTGATTGTAGCCCAAAACGCATCCATGAAAGATAGTAGCTCAATTCCTATTGTAGTTTCGTCAATACGATCAATACTCGGCAAAGGAAAACTATCTTTCAGACACAACTTATTCAGATCGGTAACTCTCTCTCTCAACTTGTTATTTGCCATTCTACTTGGGCAACACAACCGGGTTTGCCAACCTTTATGGGTATTATACCTCGACAATTGAACTCGCTTCTGTCAATTTCTTGGTCTCTTCACTTACTGTTTTATTCTGTTTCGGACCAAACTTTCTTCCCTTCTGCTTGATTGTATGTATGTCGGATCGAGATTTAGCTTGATACGAGGCATGTCTTACAAAGCCCAAGCAAAAAATTTGATGTTTTCTTCCAATAGTCGGATTAATTGCTCGCGGAGGTGCTAATTCAAGTTGACACCAGTATTGACACACTTGGTCGGATCAGTGATGTCGATATCCACGAGTTTGATTGTTGAAGAATTGAGCTTTTTGGGTCTAAGTGGTTATGAGATGTCTTTTCCACTAATAAACACTGTGATCATGCAAGTCTTATTACAGAGTTTTAACTAAGCTATGAAGCATGTATTTACATCTTTTAGTCTCCGCGCACGGCATAGATCTCTTTGTAGGTAGGTATCTTGACACACTCATGGTAGCTCGAGGGGCAAAGAATTTAACCAATCTCGTCAATAACTAAGAATTTGACCCATCTCGTCACCCCTGCAATCGAGATTGATATTTTTAACGATTCTTATTGCATTTATCAAAATTCTGTCAAAAGTTGTTAAACTCCTCTCGATCGGCTTCAATGTGACATTTGGAAGTACCATTCTGTCCAACATTTCTTTATACATCAAGTCCACGGAATTTTTTCGTGTCTATGAGAACCTGAGACATTGCAATCGGCAACTCCAAGCGTGGCCACCAGAGGATCGTTGTGAGGGAAAGCTAGACCATTCAAATCTTCTTCTATGAAGATGACCTCAAAAATTCCTGGCTACAACGGTTTCTCTCTAGGCTCGAATTTTTTAGCGGCTACAACCTTTCGCTCATGTTTATTGATTGATCAAATTGTACCGCCACACGATTGTAATCTTCTCATGATAACTTAAAATTCATTCAAGCTTGCTCCAACAATGTCATTGCATGCTCGTTTTGTGTTTGTTTTCTTGGTATTCCGAGTTTTGAATTGCATTTCGCAATTTTGCCTCTTTTTGCTTTTGTGCTCAAAATTGTAGTGTCTCTTCCTCGGACATGTTAACCTCTCCTTTTTTGTATTTCGCAACTAATAGTTTTTTGAAATTGCTTACACTTTGAGGATAAATGCCCCGTACAATTGTGGAAAGCGCAAAACTCTTCTTTATTGTAGGTATTGCTCTAGGTTTAATCCCATGACTTTTCCCTTGCTTATGCATATTACAGACTTTGAAAGTGGTATTCATACGCTCTTTTGCTTTGTTGCAATGTTGCCTTGGTTCATGGTATTCCCCTTTAGGCTTTGCAGACTCGGGGTTCTTTGGAGGTTTTTGAAATCGAGATAGTACGCTTTGCTCTACAATATACTCGGTGTGCCTAGATACTCGATATAAGGTGCTTGATACCGTAGTTGGCCCGTTTGACTACTAGATGCCTTTCCAGTGCTTTAGGACTAACCACTCTGATACGCAAGGGTTTGATGGCTATGTCGTTACTGACTTTAACTTTAGTCATAATTTTCATGAAAGAGATCAAGAATATGACATATGACATATTTCCTTATGACCAACTCGACTAGTTAATTGAAGTTTGCGATAGACTCGGCTGGGTAACTTGGTGAACCAAATGAGTGCGTCCATGGTTAGATTTTTTTGCATAGAGTTGGCAGTATACAACCTCCTCCTAGTGGAGGTTGTAATTCGTGCCTCCCATCGTGATGTTAAAGTCACTCATAAATTCCAAAGGGTTAATCGTTCCATCTTATGAAGGGCAACATAGTCTCGGCCTGCGACTTACTGAGATCCTCCTCAGGTGCTATGAAAATGGTAAGTTTCTTCCTTGAGCTAGGATTCGCCCAAATTATGACGCTGCACTAGTTGCTTAGTGAAATTCCGAGAGTACATCATTCATCATCCCAAAGACTTGTTGGGCATCTCTCATTGTTGGGACTTGTTGGGGTGTCTGACCTGGATATGGCCCTCGTGTGTTTGTCAACTGGGAACTTAGTGTATTGCCAAACAAATTTATCTACAATATGATGAGTACGTCTTTTTTGTTCCTATTGATGGGTGGGGGCTGATGCATGTTATGCATCCCCGGCTTTTTGCTCAAGTCGGTCAAGACGTTTATTACGCCTTTTTTTGCAGCTTCCATATGCCGTAACATGTTTTGCATCATAACGATGAGTGATGGAGGTTCAACTAGAGGTCATGTTAGAGCTCCCAAATTCACACGCTCCTCTTGTCGCTATTTTGCACCACGCTTGGGTTGAGACTTACATTATGAGGCTGATCAACTAGGTCCAGAGACAGGTTGATGACTTGCTTTTTGATCGAGTTTCTACTAGACATTGCTCCTAAAATCTTTATCCTTGCTTATGCATTGAGAAATCCTTTTATGTGTTCCCCACAGACGACGCCAATTGTTCGAGTAGCAATGAGGTTTTAGATCCAACTCTTCAATTCAAGAGAGAAGATGGGTAAGGACTTTGATTAAACAAGTAACAAAGAGACTTAATTGAAAGTAGGAATGTTGAGTTTATTTTTATTGCTTGTGCGTAAAGTATCAAAATGTGGTCTCTTCGTGTAGACATTTGTCCCTATATATAATGTATATGGTTGGTTACAAGCATTTAAAATATGAAATATTACATATTTAGTTTAGTTTAGAAATGATCTAAAATATATTTTCGATATTTTTGGAAATATTCCAAATCAGATCAGGAGTATCTTCATTTCTCTTTTAAGTGACTTGTTAGTTGAGTTATTTCAATCTTCCGATATGACGATTTGTCAAGAAGAGAACTTGTATGGCTTGTCGCCGAGTAAAAGAGACGATTCTTTCGTTACTTTGTCGAGTTAATGACTTGGTATGATTAGACATTGATTGTTATTTATTGACCGAAATAGATTTTTTCAAACTATATTTTTTCAAGAAAATTTATTTTCTTAGATTTTTCTTTCTTGGCCAAAAAAGAAAAAAAAAACAATAGTAAATCTTATAATATTGTGACACAAAAATGAATATAAATGATATAATATTCATCAGAGAGAATTTCTGGATTACAATACTATTCAAAACAATTTATTGATGATAACGACATTTCAAAACTTCATTAAATTGCTGATGATACTTTTTCATATTTGTATCTTGTAGTAATGATAAAGCTGCAACGAAATTCCGTTAAATTAAACTCATATATTCTGCTGCAAAACAATTTACATCAAAATTTTCATATATAACTGTTAGGTCAAAAAAATCACTATGAAAATTTTTATTTTGCGAGCAAAATAGAAAAAATATTTAAAAAAAAACTATTGATATCATCACTCCAAAGTTTGTTGGTTAAATTGATAATTATAGGTTATTCATTTAGTTTAAATTGACAAATCATGTAAAATAATGTAAAAAAGGACACAACGACAAAATTTGCTAGACTCAATTGATATGAATTCATAAAAACCTAAGACTAAATTGATAAATAAATTGCATATTCCAAAAGGATTTAAAAGGATTTTAAAAGTTTTGATAATAAATAAATGTATATATTCATAAAAGATGCAATGAAAAAACACAAGTTTACATTTTAGAAGTGATACTTCCACAAGTAGATAGTTACATTTTAAAGACATTTTTATAAAAGATATTTTTCATGATTAAAAGGTTATGTATTAAAAAAACACAACTGTAAAATATGTTTTTGAATCAAGTATTATTTCATAGTGATGAATTATGCAAAATAATTTTTAAAATGATCAAATAATGATATTTGGTAGAATTCAATTGATATAAATTCATCAAAAGTTAAAACTAAATTTCAAGTGATATAGAGAAAATAGATAAATTCTGAAAGTGTGGTCATTAACATATGTATCTATACATGAAAGAGGTGAAATTTTATGTTTATTAAAAGTAAACAATATGATCTTAGAAGAAGAAAAAAAATGAAATAATCAATAAATTATAATGAAAAGAATAGTCAAATTTAAATTTAGTAGTAAGGATACCGATAATACTGTTGTCATAGCATTGATAGAGCAAATCAATATTTTTTATTTTTATCTTGACTAGTAAGATATTATTTTTTTTCGAATGTGATAACTATTTGTTATGTTGTCGAAATGAAGCATCTACTGTTATTTATAGTTGCAAAAAGAACACAACACAAATAATAAGTAACATTTTGAGTAAAGAAAAAAATATTGGTTTTATTAATGAAAAAACCTAGATAGATCATTTTACGGAACTAATACAAATATATATATATATATATATATATATTAAGTCTAGTAAAAACATTGATTTATTCGGCCCAATAGAAAGAACTTAGCGTGTACTTGACTTCAGCTTTAGTCTGGTCCAAATGTTGAAAAGGCCCACGAGTCGAAAGTTTGAAGCCCAGAACACGACCCTCTCAAACTGCTACTCAAACCACGACTCGAGTTTGTCTAGGCCCAATTTTCCGCTCCTTTGACTTGATCTCAACACGAGTTCTGCGAGGTTCGATCCTAAGCTCCTTTGACTCGATCCACACCTCAGGTTCTTCTGGGCTCGACCAGCAGCATGAGTGTCATTCGAGTTCTGACTCCAAGTGATGTTCCTTGAATTCCTTGCATCTTTTAGTCCCCACTTATCGTGAGCGCTCCATTTTTGTGCCTCTAGTACCTGAAATCTGCTCGAATGCAATATGTGTGCTGATGCAAATGAATGCAACTATTGGACTCTAAAATGATGAGAATATTGTAGATATGTGTGCAAAATGTGGCGAAATGAGACCTAAAATATGCTAAAAACTATATATATATATATATATATATTAGTGAATTAAACAATGGATGAGAAAGAGAGGTTCATGACGGGTGGAGATCATGGACCATCGACTCACTTAAACCTACTAAGCAGCTTAACAAAACTCAAATAGAGTAGAACTCTCGGCAATCAACTTGTAACTATTGAATCCACTCTCGTGTCAAACAATCTCAACAAAGCTATCAATAGACCTTACATAAGCGTTTAAGAACCTAACTAGCATGAAGTAACAACCAAACTAACCTAACAAACTCCTTAGACAATAGCTCCTTAGACAATAGATCCTTTGAGCTAATAGTGTGAATCTCTAAGACACTTAAATTGTACAATTCATCATTCATTTTTTCGAGTCCTAGAATGTCTAAGAACAGATTTCAGTTTATCAAAAAGAAATAAGCATTAACAGCACTGAAACATAAGAGATCTAAGATAATTTACCCTTAAACAACCTAGAAAACCTAATATCCACGTTTATCTAATTCATTCTCTCAAGAACCCTAACTAATATACTCAAAAGCCATGGTGGAATAATTAAAAAAACAAATTAAAGTGAATATCATGATCATAAAGTTTAGAAAGTATACTGGAATGAAAACAAACTAAAATTGCATTAAAAGATCATCAAAACAAAAGTAGAAATTTGTCCTGGAATTACAAAAACGAAAAGCGTAAAAAGTTTCTTGTAGCTGCCGTAAAAACTAAGATCAATGTTTTCATGACACAAAATGGGCATGTATACTTATCCCCCACTAAACCAATGACAACTCGACCAAACTAGTGCGGCCCATAACCAATTCGAGTGGTGGGTGTAGATTCATCTGGTCCAAAAGTTGAATTGACCATCAAGTGTGTTGGTAGCAGAACCCATTCAATCAAACACTCCAGTGAAAAGGCAAGCTTGACCATGATCTTCGATTAAAACCATTACTCGGCCAAGGACTCAACCCTGCCCTCGAGTAGAGTTGCTCGGCTCGACCATTTTCTCCAGGCAAATGATGGACTCGACCAAATACTCGAGTTTGAAGGTAGAATCGACTAGAAACTAGACTCCAAATGTATCCCAATGCTATTATTGGTGCGTCAAAGCTGATCGTTCATT
>JAKUCM010008951.1:0-30325 GCA_023374145.1 Lepidium sativum | reverse complement strand
GAAGCATAACACATACATACGAATTGTGTATGTAGAGAGGGCCCATTAATAGTGAAGCATTCTTCAAACTCTCTCTGTCGACGTAACCTCAACTTCTGATGTCTTCACATCCTTCTCAATTGGAGTAGAATTACAATAACAAGCATACGCTATCAATTGCGATGCTCCCAAAAATGTTCCAAGTCCATTACTTACCTGTACATTATTTAATCAAAATCAATCAAGAACTTTAAAGAACAAAAAAAAAAAAATATCATTTTTATACTTAGTACAAAACTTACGAGGACATAGTAATCGATTTTGTAGATCAATGAGTAAGCAGTCCAAATTCCAGCATTAACGCAACCCACCAAAGACAACAAGAATGGCATGTATTTAACACTCTTCGTTTGCACCACTTTTTTCTGTTTATTCAACAATTTTATCAATTAGAAATTCACACATAAATCAAGAGATCGAGGGAGCTCAAGAGACTTACAATGGCCAATGAAGGAGATGCATACATAGCAATGTTGAAGATGTCACAAATCACACCAACGAAAGTTTGCTTAGCAAAACTCGTTTTTGATTGCAAAGAGGGTAATGAGAACAATAGCCAACACTGCAACAATCTCAAGAGCTAAGAATCCCAATATGTTCCTCTGCAAACAAACATCGATCACCATATGATATCAGAACATGAAATAATCAAATTGTATAGTGAAAAGTGAAAAACTTACTCTGTAGTTTTTCTTGTGACCACAATAGTAAAAAGTAGACAGCTATGTAGCAAGCTTCAATTACCAAACCAACACCATTAATGGTGGAAACCAGAATACTGTCTTTGTGAACCACAGGGAGACCGTAAAACACCCACAACATACAATTCATTATCGTTGTTATGTATGGAACATACTGAAACTCCTCCACTGATTCTTCTTGTATATTCTAATAAATGTCTTCCTATATATACAAAAACAACAAATAGTTAGCTACTATAAACTTAAGATTAATCAGCAAATTTATCAAATAGCTTTGTCTCAATATACAACCACATTAATCCTATCAATTAATCTCCACAGTTCAACAAAACAACACACATGATCATATACTCTTTAGCTACAACAATCCTACACATATAAGTTTTAAGAAAAGCAAAATAGAGAAAGAGGATTAAGGAATATTACAATGGTGCTGCGAAGAGACCGAATGAAATCACATTACCTGCAATAAACGAAACAAAATTTTGTTAATAATCACATAACAATGGCGATTTTTTTGCTACTTAATCTCTAAATATAGAGTGTGTGTAGATCGAACAGATCGAGATACTATGTGAACGATCGACATAAATAAGGATGAACATCGATAAATATCAAAATGAAACTATCAGATTCCAAATCAAAAAACCATATAAATTTGAATAACCATCTGATTTAAGCTGAAACAAAATACATGTAGATTATTCATAAGCGATCGATTAAAAAAGTCCATGGAAACAAGCTTGGGATTAATTCAGATCACAGTACACAACTAGAGCTAAATCATTAACGTATGAATCAGTAGAAAGAACAAGCAAAAAATCGAGAGAAATCTACCAATGATTTCCGATGATTGTACGAACTTGCTTAGCATCAACCATTGTGAACTAAATCGACGGAGAGAAAAAGAGAGAGAGATTGATGAAGAAGACGATGAGTAAACGAAAACCTAATCGAGAGCGTTTTGGGGATTATGCGTGTTTATGAGTATTTATATATGAGAGAGACACACAGATTTTAGATAAGAGATACGTTTGAGTCAAAATTTCCGAAACTTTTGGGATTTATTATTAAAAAATTCAATTAAATTCGCTTTTAGTTTGTTAGGAATTTGTTCCTAATCACACTCTTCACCTAATTTTTTTTCTCTCGAATGGATAATTAATTAAATATTTAGATTTTTTAATTGATTTAACCATTAAGGCTCGTTCAAAGGACAAATTTAATGTCTTTTTTTTGGGGGAATATCATCGTTTTTCGGTATTATCTAAACATTTTAGAATGTTTTGACCTAAATTTATCCTAAAATGTTTCATATTTCTATCCTAAAACGTTTATTTTTGTCAAATAATACTCCATATATTTCCATCAGAAAAAAATTTAAAATCGTATTTGTTGTAATACCAAATTTTGCAAAATCATGAACTCAATCTTTTTATATAGCATAAACTTTTAATTTAATATTTTGAATATTTTCTTCCATTTATGGGTTACGTCAGTTCCATAATAATAGAATTAATTTTTATCCAAAAAAAGCTAAGACTAATTTTAGTTTCTGACTAATAGACTAGATAAACTTAATCCATAAACAAAAGAGATATTATAGAAAATTAACATACAAGTTGACCAAAAAAAACTAACGAAAAAGAGAGAGAGATATTATAGAATGAAAAGAAAAAAAAAAATAGTGTTAAGATAAAAAAAATAATGAATAGTGTGGATAGTTTTTTAAAGAAGTGATGCTGAGCCGAGTATAGGTGGTTTAGTGGTATAGTCATTTTACAAATTTTTAAAGTATCGGGAATCGAATCTCTCAATAGTAGGAGCGAGATTTAAAATCAATAGAATAGTTGAAAAAAAAAAGTGATGATGATTGTTTATTTAAATGATGTGATAGTACGATTCACAATACATGCAAAATCGGTGACTGATGACGTGAAACTTGCTTGCCAAGGCAAAAAAAAGCGAATGATTATTTCAAATCTTTATACACTGGTTTCCCTAAACAACTGTTGTTTAGTGTAAATGTAAAAGTTTTATCTTAAAATCAAATTATATTATGGTTTGCATAAATACAGAATTCATGTTTTCAAAATTAGAAAAGTAATTAATCACAGAGACATAGATTAATAAGAAGTTCATACATTTATAGTGGTCAAATATACGAATAAACAATAGAGTAGATACTCTTTTCCAATATTTTCACCTTAACTAAAGTTAAAACATGCTTTCCGATAGGTTTATTGTTCATCTCATAAAATAAACACATTAAAAGACCTTCAAAACTAAAGTTATTGACAACTTAAAATTTTGAATGTGTTACACGCTTTGGAAATTTAAATTATTGGATTTGGTTGATTTTTACATAAATTCCTGATGGTTGCTGAGTGTAAAATAATCATTATTATATTATCCTATTTTACAAAAAGAAAAAAAAATCGTTATTATCTTTTCCCAGTTCATGAACAATAGTATATTCTTTGTAAACCATATAAACTAATTATAAACAGTTCTAACAGTGTATTCGCACTGAAAGAAAATCTTTTATATTTTTATTTTGTATATAAATATATTCTATCATATTAAAATAAACAGATATTATTTTATTTCATTATTAAATTTTATAATTGTAGTATGTAATAAATGTTAATCAAATAGACATATTAGTATCTAATCCGCACTTCAATATTATACTATATAAATGTTTAAATAAATATATAGTAAGAATTAGTTATGATAAATTGTTATATTTATTTAAATTATGTAATTAAAAATTAAATTTAAGTTTAAAATGAATAATAAGATTGATATTCATTATGTTGATTATGACTCGATATAAAATCATATAATTTTTATTTTTTTATTATGTTTAAACTTAAAATAAATTAATAATCATTTTTTGATAATAATCGCTTATATAATTTTTGTCTAGAAAAAATCATTTTCTTATAATTATAAGAGATAAAGAAATTGATGTGGTTACTATTTTTAAATAACAAATTTGTTATATTATTTTATAGACCAAAATAGACTAATATAACATGATATTTAAGTTAATTATATAAGAGATGTTTTGCAATTGACAAAAAAGAATATAGGAGATGTTTAAAACTAATAATAATAATCTCTTCATAAATTTTTTTATTTAAACTCGTTCACAATTTATGTTATAATATATTTTACTAAAAAGATAATTTATGTTTAGTTTTCGTTTTTATATAATAGATATTTATTTTTTATTTTTTGATTTTTTTTATATTTAAGTTAAAACAAATTTTTATATATTAAAATTAGAGAAAATATTATGTAGATAGGGATATTTATAACAACCAGTTAAAATTTTTTATTAAAATGTATCAAGTAATAAAAATTAATTATTATTATTATATATGTTAACACTATGGTTTTATGGTTTATTATATATTGAGATTGTATAATAAGACCTTTTACTAGAACATCGAATAAAATTGTGTTCTGTTTAATCTATATATTGACTTCCTTCTCCAACAACAGAAACATATTATCGTAGAGGCTTTTGTTCATTTGCATGTTCAGATTGCTAGTTTTATAGAATTTGGATTTGATAAATCATATTAAAAAAAATGAAACTTTAAGCCTTTGATAATTGACATTTTCTATTACTAGCTTTGTAGAATTTGAATACACTAACATATTTATTATTTGTTGGAAAATCATAGTTATACATGAATGAAGAAATTTTATGTTTTCTTTACTATATTAATAGATTTTGTGATCATATATTGATTATCTCTTTAGCATTGAAGTCGTTTTTTACGGGATTCCTCAATCCACTACAAGAGAACATTAGTTTAGGGACAAAAGTTTACAACATTTTTGGAACGTTGTAAAATTGGGAGATATTTGCAACTCCTTTACAACATTTTGAGATTTCGTCGTAAATGAGTTGTAAAGAGACAACGGAAATTTTCGTTGTAAACAAGTTGGTATTTTACGACTTTTTCACAACGCTTTCCCATTTCTAAAACAATTCGTTGTTAATTAGTCCCTAAATTGCAACTCTTTTACGACCTCTATATTTTACATCGAATTAAATTCGAATGTCAAAGTAAGTAAACACGTTTTTCTTGTTACGTAAAAGGTTTAAATAAAATTCTAAATTATGTTGTAAAGACATTGTTAAATTTAAAATTTCGTTGTTAAAACGTCTCTACTTTGCAACTCTTTTACGACTAAATAGTTTACAACTCTTTAAGGACGTAATTTCAAATTAGATATTTATGGTTAGGTACATGTGTTGTAAATTACTTGTAATTTGCGAGAAGTTGTAAAATCATCGTTAATTTTTTGCCTATATAAGGAGGAAGACTCTCTGCATTAATCACAACATCAAAAAACAAATAAATATCGCGGTAGAGAAGAAAAAAAAACGGTTTTGGGAAAAAATCCAAAAAATATCTTTTGGTGAAGATATATTCGAGCAACGGAAGTGAATATATATGCATAGAGATGCTGCCGGAATCGTGACAAAGGAGTTTATGAATGGGGCAGATATATTCATGCACCAGGCTAGTCAAACTGAAATCACGGTTGAATCGAGTAAGATGTTATGTCCTTGTCGGAAATGCAAAAATACAAAATTTGCCCGAGTATAAACTGTTTGGAAACATCTATTAAATAGAGGGTTTACACCGCATTATTACATTTGGTTTCACCATGGGGAAGGTGATAGCAGTCGTGGGAATGATGAAGCAACTAGTAGTAATTTTAAGAATGTTGATGCTAATATAGGTGAATCAAGTAATTTGCATGATGTTGGTTATCAGAATGAGATTCATGGGTTGTAGAGCATGATAGGATGCATGAAATGGTCACAGATGCATTTCATGAAACTAATACTCATCAACCTATAGTTGTAGAGGCACCCAATTTAGATGTAAAAAGGTTTTATGACATGCTAGATGCTGCAAATCAGCCTCTCTACGAGAGATGTAGAGAAGGTCTGTCTAAATTATCATTGGCAGCTAGGATGATGAATATTAAAACAGAATGTAATTCATCTCAATCATGCATGAATATGTGGACTGACTTGCTCAAAGAGTATTTGCCAGAAGACAATGTGTGTGTTGAATCATATTATGAGACGCAGAAATTAGTCTATAGTCTTGGGTTGCCGTGCGAAACCATTGATGTTTGTATAGATAATTGTATGATCTATTGGAAAGATGATGATGTATTACAAGAATGTCGGTTCTGTAAGAAGCTAAGATATAAGGCACAAGGGAGTGGGCGTAAAAAGGTTCCATATCAAGGGATGTGGTATTTGCCAATAACTGATAGATTGAAGAGGTTATATCAGTTGGAGAGGACAGCAGCTGTGATGAGATGGCATGCAGAGCATTCACAGATGGAAGTAGAGATTAGTCATCCTTCAGATGCAAAGGCGTGGAAACATTATAATACGGTACACAAAGATTTTGCTAGGTATATTAGGAATCTTTATCTTGCTCTATGCACTGATTGTTTTAGTCCGTTTGGAATGTCTGGTAGACAATATTCTTTGTGGCCAGTAACCCTCACGCCTTATAACCTTCCTCCGGAAATGTGCATGGAAAAAGAATTTTTATTCCTAAGTATACTTGTTCCTAGTCCTAATCATCCGAAATGGTCTCTATATGTGTTTTTGCAACCTCTGATTCATGAGCTGAAACAGTTATGGACGCACGGGGTTCGAGCATATGATTGTTCTGCCCAAAATTTTTTTATGATGAATGTGGTGCTTATGTGGACGATAAGTGACTTCCTTGCGTACGAAATGTTATCTGGTTGGACAACACATGGGAGATTGGCTTGCCCATATTGCCGTGGGAGGGCAAATGCATTCCAACTGAAGCATGGTAGGAAGACGTCTTGGTTTGATTGTCATCGTTTAATTTAAGTATTCATAGTTAAATAACTAATAATATCTATTAAAAAAATTTCAGGTTCGGTGTTGATAGCAAGGTGGGACGAAGCATCACGAAATGCATCAAAAGCTACTTCGTGGAGGCAACTTCAAATTGGAAATCAACACCACACTACATTCGCATAACGTGGTTCAAGATTTTCGCTGTAATTTTTTTTTTAACATAAATTTTTTTTTATTCAACATATTAACTAATATCTAATAAATACTAATTAATTTCTTTTTCTACTAGCAACGTTGGAATTGGGACGTCTCTATCAACGAGACTGTCCGAGATGAGTTCTACCGCAAAGCCATGAAGCGGCTTTATAACACAATCTCGGACTTGGAAACCCGAGTGGGAGGTGAATGGAGATGTCGGGAAACCCACATTCATGACCAACGCTTGTTGGGAAGGAGTGAAGAGTTACTGGGTAGACCCTGCAGGAGTGAGGAGAGCTGCTCAGTGTTCCGCCTCCTGGAAGACGATTAGTCCAGATGGCTTACGAGTCACAATACCGCACACTGCGGGCCAGATGTCTTTCGGCGGAGTTGCAATACAAATAGTAAGTATTTTTAAAAATGAAAATTTTCATTTACAATATTTATTAACATAAATTACTATTTAAATTAAGTTTTCCTTTATTAGGCGGAAAAAACTGGACAGATTCCTACGCTTCCAGAATTGTATTCCGCAACGCATAAGAAAAAATTTGGCGGCTTCGTTGATCCACAGTGTGAGCTGCTACACAGCCAGGTTGAAGCTGCGGTTCATGAGCGTCAAACCCAGCTTTCCCAGGAATCCTCCGACGGTACTCTTGTCGAATTGAGTGCTCCTGAAATCAACGCGATTTATAAGCAGGTATACAAGGAAATGACTGAGGAAATTACAGAGGAGCCCTCTACACTATCACAATTCAGGAGTTGTGCCAGATTTACAGCTTTGACGAGTATGCAATTGAGCAGAAACTGTCAAAGAACTCGCCACCGAAGAACGAGTTGTAGTATGTATTGTCAGGTGGCAGGTATCAGGGTAACGCCTCGAAGCTCACGCACATCAGGAACCCAGCCATTCGGATAGCCGCCAAGCACATCAGATCGACGATTCTGGCGAAGAGTCAGGCGATGTGACAAAGTCTCAGCTGGAGTATCTGCACGATGCTATCTCTCCTATGGTCCCGGATCTGTACCACGATCCTACTCTCACTGCGGGACCACCTTGAACATCAATTGGGGATACCTTTTTGCCACTGAGCTGATCAGGCGTAGATACATAGGTGACCCGAGGAAGGGAGTGGTTGAGCCAATCAGTAGTCTCCTGACACCGATCTTCATGCACCATGGGTTGGACCTCGAGCAGACCGAGGTTATTCAAAGGATTGATCTGATCGATACAGCTTCCATGGCGCGATTTGGATATCTTCGGGAGAAGAAGCAGTGGACGTTTTCCGATGATAAGCCCCAAATGATATACGTCACCCTCCCAGTTCCCCACCTCACTTCAGTAAGCTGCAGAGAGAACGTGGAGTTCAGACCTGACTTGTCGTATCCCAAGATCTCTGGTTAGCTCAAGGAGAAGGAGACTGCTCTGCGAGCTCGATCTCGGAGAGCTGGAGCTTCCACCTCAACTCAGTTTGTACCTCCAGCATCCGCCACTTCATCTTCTGGCTTTCTGCTTCCCGAGTTTCCTGAGGAGGAACTCGGATTGCCTCACTACTTGCTGGACTTCACAGATCAGCAGTTCAGAGAGTGGCAGGTAGAGAACAAGAGGAGGAAGAGGTCGATTCAGCGTACCATCTGGAACGCATTGAGGAGGATCTCAGCTGCCTTTTGTATGAGTGCACCTGACGCCGATCATGACGAACATTGTGTCGCACTTACCGCACCTACCCACCAACCGGATGTTGCTGGACATCGGTCTGACGATGAAGAGGATGATAAGACAGTGGATCACCGTTTTTCTCGCCGCCGCAGAGCACCAGGCCCCGCTATAGCGAGAACCCTGAGTAGCTTCTTAGTTATCTATCACTTGTTTTGCACTTTATTTTTATTACATTTAAGACTATTTATTTTGTTCACTTTTATTTCTTATGCGTGTTTATATGTCTTCGCTTTGGTTTATTTTTACACCGCGACGGTGTAAAGTAAGTTTGGGGGAGAACACCTATTGACTAACACATTTCTTTGTTTTGTTTCTTTCCATTCTAGGATTTTCAGACTATTTCCCTCTTTTATTTCTGTATTTTTGAGCTTTTTAGACTCACATCAGATCATTTGAATTTCTATTTCCTTAGCATTATCCTGAACTTAGTATCACTTGTTTTGCATGTGTCAGGAATTAATTAGACTATTGGAAAACCTAGAGACAAAGCAACACTCAGTTTCATAGCACACTCATCTCAACTTTCAGGGTATTTCATGATGATTTCACACCTAACTTGACTTAATCCTCTCGTCAAGGGAATTGGTAATACATCAGGTATGTTCCTTATCTTTACTCAGTGAAAGATGTTCCTTGTAAGTTTGGTTCTGTATCTCTCTTCACCATGTTCAGGCATCTTGAGCCAAAAATTATGACTCGATATAAATCTTTGCATTAAATTTGCCTAGGGTAAAAGTTTTCAAATGACGCTGCAGATTTTTAGAGTGAATTAGATGTCTCTAAGGATACATCCAATGACGTGACCTTTTTCAGTTTACTGATTAGCTTACTGAAGGAACACTCTGATGAAGCAACTTACTGGTAAGAATTGTTCTTATGAAAGAGAGATATGGAATCAAACTGAAGGTAGTCTAGAGAGTAGAACTAGGAACTCTAAGCCTTTTGATCGATATTCCCTCGAATGAGACCTCACTTAGATTTATTAGGGAGTCAGTATGTGAGCTCTGACTGTTAGTTTTGAGTTGTGACACAAGATTGTTGTGTTTGCTAAGTCTGGGGGAAGTACAAGGTGGTATCGATTTTGATGAGTTGTATTCTTGTGATCACTTTAGACTTGATGTGCATGATCTCAAGATAATCATTTGTCTGATGAGACGTGATTTCCTACTGTCTTTCTTTCTTTGCTTGAGGACAAGCAAGAAGCTAAGTCTGGGAGAATTGATGTTCCTCATATTTTGTCGGTTTTGAGCTCATTATTACAATTATATTTGGGAAATTTGTCTATGTTTTATTGAGATTTCAGGTCAAAAACGTTCGGAGTTGGACTCATTTTTGAGGGTGGACTTTGGAGAGGTTTGAAGCATTTTCCGTCATTCTCCACGAAAGGAATGACCGATCGATCTATCAAGGATCGATCGATCAGTCATCTCAATGGATTATGTGCACGATCTGAAGAGCGACTTAGTTTCCGAGAAGATCGACTCATCATCCAAGGGATCGATCGATCGCCTAGTGCTCGATCGATCCTACCCTTTCGCAGAAACCTAATTTCGCGATTTTCAGCCCTTGATTTGGGCCTTATAAATACTCTTTTTCCTATTTCTTAGAGAGCCGTCTTTTTGATATTGAAGAACGAAATTTTACAGAGTTTTGAGAGTTTGTAAGCTAGGAAGAAGATTTTTTCATAGTTGAGAAGAATTTCTGAATCCTCCTTATTCTTTCTTTATGCAATTTCAATTTCAGTTCATCATAACTTGCCAAATTTGTTGTTCTATGTCTGAGTAGACCTTAGATCAGATCTAGGGATTCTAGGGTTTTAGAATTCACTGTTGGGGAACAAATAGGATTGATTAGTAGATGATTCTCCTTTCAATACTCGAATCTAATGCATAGATTAGAGTGATCACCTAGTCAATGATTTTAGGTTGTTAACCTTCCGGAAGATTGTTAAGAACTAGAACGAGATTAAAAGAGCAATTCCTTCACTACCAACGAGAGTTGATGCTAGGTTGGATTGTGGGTAATTGAACTCAAGCGATAAAGCCTATTTGTAATTTGAAACCAACGAGAGTTAGGACCTTTAGGTTATTGATAGAGGGGTAGATTCAACGAGAGTTGATTTGCCTTTATTCATGTTCAAGCCGAGAATAAGATTAGAGTAGTTCCTGAATAATTTCCCTGACAAGAATTTTAACCCCCGAATGAATACCCGACATCCGATTGCTTTAATTATTTGATTACATTCATATCTAAGTTGTTAGAATTCACTCCCTTTATTTGATTGATATAGCTTGTGATTCAATATGAATTGAGAGTGTAACTTGGTTCTTCGTGGATTCGATCCCTAAATACTATTTTGTTGTTGTGCACTTGCAGTAGGATATATGATTAAAACTCGTAGTATCAGTCAGTACATTAAAAAGGAAAACATAGTACTCAAAGAGGATACATGGAATAAATCTTCGCAAGAAATTAGAGAAATCGATACTAATCAAAGAACACAATTCTCGTTGGTCTTATATAGTAGATTTTATGTAGTAAATATGAAGGGGAATATAAACAGCATATTTTAAAATCACATTAAATATTTAATGATACATATATATATATATTAATTGTAATATCATAGATTGTTTCCATCATATAGCTCAAACTATTAACAAAAAGAAACAAAATTATTCAAAAGAAAACATATTATTAAAGTACTTAGTAAGCGGAAATTAATCTACTATATAATTTCCTTAATATATCAAATATCAAATATATACTATCTACTATATTATCATGTTATAAATTTACGAACATATAGACCAGAGAGAGCCAAATAATTTTAAAACTTCAAATTTCTGATTAGTATTTCAAGAAAAGTTATATCAAAATTTCTATTAATCAATTGAATAGTTTAATTGGTCGAAAAGAAAACTCAAAATCCGTTAAGTGTATCTGACATAAACCAAAAAAACAAGTAAACACTATAATCAAAACAATTAGCAAATGTCTTTGACATATACCAAAAAAATCAAATCACGAGATATTGGCATTCATAAGCATATCTTAATAGCTAGGGATTGTATGTTTTTAGGTTAGATTATAAATATTCTTTTGGGCTAATCAAAGATAAATAAAATCTGTATAGGTACTTTTTAAATTAAGATACGATTTTGGTATTTACTTTTGGTTTAAAAATTTTTTAGAAAATCTGACTGTTTTAATTATCTATCAATGATCTAAATAATCAATTTCTTATAATAATGTATTACCATATTATAATTCTCATTCCTCTGTAAGTTATCTAAGTATATTCAATTTTGACAATAATATTTTTTTTCTACTATGATAGATTTTAATAAGGTTTAAGTACTTGGTAAGTCGGACTTAACAGTAGTTTATTAATCGAAATAGAAAGCAAGATAACTAATAGAAAATTACTCAAACGTTAAACATATTAATATAACAAAGAGTTTATAAAGGATGTATAGATAAAAAAAATAAAAGCAAGATTCAATAAATATAAAACTACTGATAATTGAAACATGAAGTATTAGATTTTAGTCATATTTTCTTTTTAGAGTTTTTATGACTTTATAATGCCATAAACATGGTCGACATATAGAAGAGGAATAAATGTCATCATTTTCACCAATCAATACTCATATGAAGAAATATAGTAGTTGAACCATCGCAATTACATTTCTCTCTGATATAATGTTCCTTGCACTCATATATAACATAATTGGTGGGGCTAGTTTTAATATGTTTGGAAACTAGGCGCCGAATACCATTAAATTTATGCATTATTGATGACATAAGAGGCAAAAGAAAAGAGGATAGAAGTGTAAAATCTTGATTTTTAGTAAATTTCCAAGACATATGAGCGTAACTGCATAAAGATACTTAGCCTCAAGACAACCACCTTCAGAAACATCTCATAACAATGTTAAACCTTCATCTTTACGATTATCGTCAAAATGATCCAATATTCCTAAACGGTACAAAACATTAGGATTTACAAGGAGTCTTAACTTGTTATATCTGATGTAACTTTTGAGAGGATCCCCCAATTTGGTGAAAATTAGTCTTCCTCCATTGAAAGCGAGTATAAAACATAATCATTATCACAAATGGACTTGAACTTCCTGCAAACCAATCTTAAGTTACATACAGACGATAGTGAAGAAGAAGCACATTTAGATGATATTTAGAGTAGCATATCATCTCCCAATCAAGGATGTTAATTTGAATTGTTCTAATTTTTTTACGTGGTAACTCCATCAAAATAGATTGGAAAAAGAATGTTTTAATGGATTCCAAGTACAATGTCCATGGTTATGTTTGATATTTATAAAGGGAAGAATTCAAAGGTTTAAAAAAGATTTTGTTTTCCTTTTCTAATTCGAGTAATTAACATCCAAAACTACAGAAGTTTTTAAAAGGAAATCAATACATCAATATGACTCGGTAAAACATAATTACAATTTCTATTATAATACATATATTATAAAGAAATCAATAAATAGATATGATTCTGTAATACATAATTACCATTTCTATTATTATAATTATATCATAAGGAAATCAATACATAGATACGATTCGGTAATACATAATTCTCATTTCTATTATTATACTTATATTATAAAATAGAAATTATTTACTATTTTTAAAACCGTCAATAGACCTAAACTTTTGTATTTTTTAATAATGTATTTAGTTTGTTTCTTTTTTACTTTTTACGTTCCATATTTGTTTTTTAATATGTCATTAAAATTTATAAAGATTAACAATATGAAAATAATATATTTTTTAAAAAAATTTGACAATAGTAATAAAAAGATAACCATGATTTAATAAAATTTGAAATGAAAAAGTTATATATACAAAAACCAACAAACGCTAATAACGGTATAAAAAATGCTTAAAAGTTTACAAATTCGGAAAACATTCCTTGTAAACAACGTTCATTGTGTTTACAAGGAATTGTCTTCGTCGCAGTTTAAAAGATAACTTTGTATCAGAAGAATATATAACCATTCTAGTTATCAATACCTTATCGTCGACTCTGTCCCCAGTAATAATTCTATTTTGAATAACATGTTTCACCATCTGAGTTACTTGCAACCTTGTACCATTACACAATCGAACTTTAGCAACTCTGTTTTTCATTAGCATGATAGGAGCACCAATCTTCAAGGTCAACGGATGATTAGGTAAACATGATATCTTATAAGAAAATTAGGAGTAAAAATCATTGTATCAACATAGTAAGTATTTGTTGGACATAAGCTGTCTGAACTCAAATAGGTTATTTTTTCACCTGAAAGAAGCAACATACGATTATAATAATAAAAGATACCATAATATACAATTTTTAACTTGAGAATATGAATAGCTATATCAGCGTTTATAGAAAAATACGTAAAAGATTTTAAACAAACATGATAAGAGTGATAGCATATGAATATTAATCATATCGACATCAAGATTGGTATGACATAATAGTGCTCTGTCTTGGAAAAACACTGGATCATAGAGATCATCCAAGAAATCCCCATAAATTTCAGAACACATATATATGATGAGATCAGAGGTATTGCTTATCAAAAAATCTTCAGGTATATCAATGAGAACTTCTCCTGAACTAGGCTCGTTTATCCTACCATCACCAACAAAAAGAAGCCAATCTGAGAATGCTTTAATTTCCAAATACTCTTTTTCACTAATATGAGAAGAAGATAAAAGCCTCATATTCTTTGTTAATAAGAGAACTTTGTGTTCATTCCATATATAAGATGAATTAAGCGCTATCATTACAGTCTAAACCCTACCAGCACCATTGATCATCGGTAAAACTTGCCTAAAATCACTGCTGAAAACTATAATTTTTCCAGAAAATGGCTTGTCATCAACACCAATGATATCTCTTAAACTCATATCCAAAGATTCAAAACAGTGCTTACTCATCATAGGTGTTTCATCACATATAAAGAGGAAAGCTTCTTTGACCACATTGGCTAAATTAGATCCTTTCTTCATAGAATATGTAGTGAACTCGTCATGATTTATGGAGATACCAAATTTTGAATGAGTTGTCCTGCCACCAACTAACAATAAAGAAATTATTCCGCTGGATGCAATATTTATAACAACTTTTCCTCTATACTGTATAGTAGAAGACAAAACTCTCCATAGAAATGTTTTACAGGTACCACCAAAACCGTAAACAAAAAACACTCCTCCTAAATCATGTAAAACGGAATGGATAACATTATAATAAACAACCTTTTGCTCGTGAGTCAAGAGTTTAATCTCTTAGTAATGTTCTTCTTTTAGCTTGGCACAATCATAATTAACCTCCTCGAATAAATATTGATTTAGTTGCACAAAAACGGATTCAATATTTACTTGTGGCATTGATGAGAACCTAGATAATGAACTACTATTCCCTCTAAGAATAGAATCCAATTCATCTTCCATTAGATTAAGGTCTGAAGAACATGAATTATATTAGGTACCAAACAATAAAATAAAAATATGTAAAAATTAAATAAAATAAAAAGATAGTACAAACCGTTTACCTCATATTGAGAACAACGTACGTTTCTTTATAAGTATATCTTCTCACATTAATTTTCACATTGATTTCCATACTTCAGGATATGTTGTACAATTAGTTAATAGCATATGGGAAAAAGCTTGTCGTAGGAATGATGAACTCGTCGATTGACTTGCAGTTTGTATAGCTTCAATATATTCAGAATAATCATCGAGCAGACCCCATGCTATACATGCTTCTTTGAAATTCTTGTAGACTATCCCATCAAAAATTATAATATCTTCATAATATGTTGGCCCTCTAACCTTATTAAGCAAAATTCGTAAGAAGAAAAACTATTGAAGTGATGGAGGAACATAGCAAGCCTTCCAATAGTGAATTTAGCTTGTTTCCTATTGTTTCAGGTCTTAGACTTCTTGTTATAAATATATTTTGAAGGAAACTCAACGTATGTAAGCTTTCTTGCTTCAGGATCATGTTTATTCCTTTCCATCCAAGCCAAAAACATTAACTGATCAATAGACTTCTTGTTTAATACAAACTCCATGGGATCATCATCTTTCCAAACCAATACATGTTTATCTTTTTAGTGGGAAGATAACTTCTCCACAGGAATTGATCTATAATTTATTGGAAATGCTAGAATCCCAATGCAGCTTCCCACGCATATATCTATCTACAAAAAATTATTTAAGTGCAGCTAAATCAATAATATTAAATATATAAATTTGAAATTATTGAATAACACAGCAAAAAACTAAAAAGACGAATTTGTATTATATACTATTAGCAGAATATGCTTATTCAAAAATATATATATATATATTAAATTACAAACTATATATAATATCAACATGATAAAATGGGTTTGTGGCTCATGTGTTTTTTAAATGAAAAATATTTAAAAAATGGTTCTTCAATAAAATAGTGAGTTTCAACACTTTATGATTGACAAGTATAGTGTAATAGAGTCCACAACCTAAAGATTAAATTACAAACTGAATAGAAAAAATACATGTAATCGAAATAGTTTTTAATTTCAACTTCATCAGATTGATTTCCATCATTTTCCTGGTTCTCTGATCCTATATTACCACCACCAGCATTCGATTTCGACTACTTTAACCCAAAAGCAATACGATCTTGTCTTTTGTGAATGTACTTAAATAAGTACTTAACATAGTGTTGTGATTCTCCCTAGGATAAGACTCTGAAAATCTGGGCTAGAGAACTCGGAATCGAATGAAACTTGAGCAGTTGATAGATTGGAGTGTGAGGAACATGGTGATGAGTTTTGAGCGGAATTGATCGAGGGGTTTATGAGATACGATGTTAAACTCTCTGAGAGTCAATAGAACTGATGGAATGATGGAGGAGAAGAACGTGATAGTGATTAGGTAGAAGGGATTCAAATTCACAACGTGTAATGAAATCCCGGATTCGAAGAACGCATTCAAAGAATCAACAATTGAGAGAAGAACTCGATTTTCTTTCAAAGAAAAGTGTTTGCTATTATTCAACTCTGACTTTTACAGCAAGTTCTGGGGTTTAAATACAACCCTAAAACAGAACAGCATGTAGTTTTTAAACCGAAAACAACATGTAGTTTGAAACTTAAATAAAACAACGAAGTGTTTAAATAAAAACAACGAGGCATCCCACTAATTGGTGCACCTCAAAATCTACTAAGTACAATACCAGATTGGTTTGTACATTATTCCCCTAATGGTAAGACTCCTAAGTAACTCGTCGTAGTGAGTTCATCTGCCTCATTAAAAACCATGAAAGAAAACCCAATTGAGACAAAACTCTCTATGGGAAAAAGAGTACATACTTCCTCACCTAAGTTACCTAGTAATCATTACCAGGATAAGTCTTCAAGTTGGAGATGTTGAAGACTTGCATAGCTGGTGGCGAGAACGATCCTTCAGTCATAAGCGAGTGAGCTTCCTTAGCCAACTCCTTAGCTCTCGAACGCGTGATTGGTCATACCAGCTCTGGTTCCTTAGCTTCTATGCTGCTCACGATCACATCATCCTCTCCCTCTTCAAAAGGATTTGTCCTCAAATCCGAATCTGCAACATATGGAAGCAAGTCAGAAACATTGAACGTTGGAGATATGTTGTACTTACCTTGGAGATCAATCTGATAGGCGTTGTTGTTGATCCTCCTCACGACTTCGAATGGTCCATCAACTCGTGGCTGAAGCTTGCTCTTCCTCTCTTCTGGAAATCGATCTTTCCTTAGGTAAATCCACACCAAATCTCCTTCTTCCAAGATCATCTCCTTCCGGCCTTTGTTTGCATACTTCTCATATTGCCCTGTCTTCTTCTCTATATTCTCCTTACCTTTAGCGTGTATTTTCCTCACCTTATCAGCCTTTTGTTTTCCATTTAAACTACATTTCACACTTAAAGGCAAAGGGATCAAGTCTAGAGGTGACTGAGGATTAAAGCCATAAACGATTTCAAAGGGAGAAAATAGAGTGGCAGAATGCTTAGCGTGATTGTAGGCAAACTCAACGTGTGGTAAGAATTCTTCCCATGACTTGATGTTGCTCTTAACCAACACTCTGAGAAGTGTAGACAACCTCCTGTTCACCACCTTGGTTTGGCCATCATTTTGAGGGTGACAACTCGTTGAAAACGTTAACTTAGTTCCTAGTTTAGCCCATAAAGTCCTCCAAAAATGTCCTAAGAATTTGGTATCTCGATCTGAAACTATCACTTGAGGCATTCCATGCAAGCAAACTATCTCCCTGAAAAACAAGTTAGCTACACTAACATCATCATCGGTCTTGTGACTAGCTATAAAGTGTGCCATCTTGCTGAACCTGTCAACAACTACAAAAATAGAATCTCTACCATTTCTGGTTCGAGGTAAGCCAAGCACGAAATCCATGGAAATATGAGGCCAAGGCTGAGAAGGGATAGGGAGAGGTATGTACAAACCGTGAGGCTGCACCTTACTCTTCGCCATTTTGCATACAGCACATCTAGAACAAAACTTCTCAACGTCTGACTTCATGTTAGGCCAATAGAAGTGATCTTGCAATCCAAGTAAGGTCTTGGAAACTCCAAAATGACCAGCCAATCCGCCACCATGAGCTTCTCTAACCAACAATTCTCTGATGGATCCTCTTGGTATGCACAATCGATTGTTGTAGAATAAGTAGTCATCCTGTCTAAAGTATTTATCACAAGCAAACTTATAGCATTTACCATAGCTCTCAGCAAAATCAATGTCAGTCTCATAAAGCTCTACAATGTGCTCAAAACCATCTAACTTTGAAGTTAAAGTAGAGATTATAGTGTACCTTCTGGATAATGCATCTGCGACTACATTATCCTTACCTTTCTTGTACTTAACAATGTAGGGGAAGGTCTCAATAAACTCCATCCATCTGGCGTGTCTTTTGCTGTCCTTTCAAGTACTTGAGAGACTCATGATCTGTGTGAATGACAAACTCCTTAGGCCACAAATAATTTTGCCACGTTTGAAGTGCTCTAACCAATGCATACAGCTCCTTGTCATAGGTTGGGTAGTTGCTGGTGTATCCTCCTAGCTTCTCACTAAAGTATGCAACTGGTTTTCTATCCTGCATCAAAACAGCTCCAATGCCAACTCATGAAGCATCACATTCAATTTCAAATGTTTTCTTAAAATCAGGAAGAACTAAAAGTGGGGCATTGATAAGCTTCTCTTTCAAGGCTGAAAACGCCTTCTCTTGTGCTTCTTCCCATCTGAATCCAACTTCCTTCTTGACTACTTCTGTTAATGGTGCTGCTATGGTGCTGAAGTTTTGAATAAATCGCCTATAAAATCCAACAAGTCCATGAAAGCTTCTGACTTCTCCAACATTCTTAGGCGTAGGCCAATACTTGATTGCCTTGATCTTTTCGTCATCTACTCTAACTCCATCTGCACTGACTACAAAACCTAGAAAAATAACCTCAGTAGTACAGAATGAACACTTACAGTAATTAGCAAAGAGAGATTGAGAGCGAATAACATCTAGAACCCTGCGGATGTGTTCTAAATACTCTCCCAAACCTTTGCTGTAGATGAGTATATCATCGAAGTAGACTACTACAAACAGCCCAATGAACGGTCTGAGAGTGTGATTCATGAGACGCACGAATGTGCTGGGAGCATTGGTGAGACCAAACGGCATAACCAGCCACTCATATAACCCTTGCTTGGTCTTGAATGCAATATTCCACTCATCCCCTTCTCTCATTCTGATTTGACGATAACCACTCTTCAAATCGATTTTGGAGAAGATGGTGGATCCATATAACTCATCTAGCATATCATCAAGTCTTGGAATCGGATGTATGTACTTCACTGTGATGTTGTTGATAGCTCTGCAGTCTACACACATCCTCCATGTTCCATCTTTCTTAGGCACTAACAAGACTGGTACATCACATGGGCTTAAACTCTCACAAATATAGCCCTTACTCATCAGCTCTTCTACTTGCTTCTGAAGCTTCTTTGTCTCCACGGGGTTGGTTCTGTAGGCGGGTTTGTTTGGCAAGACTGAACCCGGAACTATCTCAATCTGATGCTCAATCCCACGAATTGGAGGCAAACCTGATGGTATCTCTTCTGGAAAAACGTCCTTATACTCCTCAGTAATTTTAATCACATCATGAGGAAGTTCTGCTGCTGATTTTATACTCGTTAATGACTCCTTATAAACGAACATAAAGGTAGTCATCTCTGGATCAAAAAGCTTGTTGAACTCGCTGTGACTGATGTACAAGTTGTTAGACACTTTCTCCTTATCCTTGCGATTCATATGCAGCTGATCCTTGTAAATTTCCCCTGGTGTGAGGGGTAGAAGAGTGATCTTGCGTCCCTTAAACTCAAAAATCTGAAGGTCTCGCCTGTCATACTGCCACAACCTTTCCAACAAAACGTGACTACTCTTCATAGGCACCACATCACACAGCAACTCATCTTCATACTTCCCAATTGCCAACTTGATGAGTACTTGCTGAGAAACAGTTATAGCTCCCTTGTTATCTAACCACTGCAGCTGATACGGTCTTGGATGTGAAGTAGTCTTAAGATTAAGCTTTTTCACCATCTCATCACTGGTGGCATTTGTGCAGCTGCCTCCATCAACAATCAAGGTGCAAACCTTATCCTGAACTACACATCTTGTGTGGAAGAGATGAATCTGAACACTCAAAGTTCTGCGTGCTACTAACATCTCTCCAACTGCTGCTGGTTCTTCTTCTTTCTCTACATCAATTTATGTTTCGCTTTCTAAACTATCTTGAGGTACAATCTCTCCCCCTTCTTTCAGCAGAAACATTTTCTTGTTAGGACAATCTCTGGAGTAATGTCCCATTCCTTGACATTTAAAGCATCTGATGCTGCTAGTAGAAGATCCACTTCTGGTTTTAAACTCGGTTTTAACCTCTTCTATAACTGTTGTTGTCGCTGGTTTGAATGAGGCTGATTTGTTGAATTCTCTCGGTTTTGGAATATTGGAAGTGAAAGTAGATCTGCCAACTTTCCTTTTGAGCTGCGACTCAATCAACTCTGCCTTATGGACCATCTCTTGCACATCTTCGTAGTTCTGCAGCTCTACTTTATCCTGAAGCTCTCTGTTAAGTCCCCCAAGAAACCTAGACATCACCATGTCTTCACTTTCTCTCACATCAGCCCTGATCATTAACGTTTCCAGCTCCTGATAGTAGTCTCTAACTAATTTAGTTCCTTGAGTGAGACATCTAAGCTTACTAAGAACTTCACGCTGATAATGTGCAGGAACGAACTTCTTCCTCATTTGTGCAGTAAGCTGATCCCAAGTCGTGATTGGAGGCTCTCTATGTCGATCTCTCATGAGTCCCAACTGTTCCCACCACAAAAGTGCATAGCCATTGAATTCAAATATAGCTATCTTCACCTTATTAAGCTCATATGTCCCTTGAACCAAAAAATTTGATTCCATCTTCCTC
The DNA here is from genome assembly GCA_023374145.1 of Lepidium sativum. NCBI lineage: Eukaryota > Viridiplantae > Streptophyta > Magnoliopsida > Brassicales > Brassicaceae > Lepidium > Lepidium sativum. The sequence continues at coordinate 9,252 of JAKUCM010008951.1, read as the reverse complement.
TCCCAATCAAGGTAAGCTTCTAGATCATTGCTACCGTGGAAAGGAGGAAATTAAATCTTGATATGATTCAGCTGTTGTCTCAAGGGATCATAATCTCGTGCATTGCCTCTGTTTCTGGGTCTCCTTAACGTTTCACGACTATAATCTGATCTTTCACCTTCTTCTGAATGCTCACGATCTGATTCCACATAAATCCTATGTCCACCAACATGGTGTGGACGTGATTGTGCTCTCCTTGAACCCTCAACATTTCTCCTATGATTATGAAGAGCTTCTCCACCTCTGATAGGTGATCTGATTGTTCAGCGTAACTGTCTCGAAGGTTCTCCCACGTGTGCTTTACCCTTGGCGAGGCGTATAGCTTCATTGGGGCTAGGTGGTTCTGAAGATTCAGCGTCCGAAGCACTGCGCTCTTTCAATAGACCTTTGAATCGGTCCTCAAACTTGTTGTTGAGCTGCTCTATTTGCTGAGTAAGCTGAGTGGCAATAGACTGATTTGCCTCTTTGATCTGCTGACTCATAACTCGGTTCAGAGCTTCCATAGCTTCAGCTGAAAGCTCCATGGAAAACCTGAAAAATTCAAACTAAAATCACAGTAACAAGTTCTAAGATAAAACAAATCAAGGAAATAAACAAAAACCTAATCCTACAGCAATCTGGAATAACAAAATTCTACTCCTAAAACAAGCAGGAATAAACGAAATCATAAACCTAAAGCAATCTGGAATTACTAAAAGCCTAATCCTAAAGCAAATAGGAATAAAAGAAAAAATCATAATCCTAATTCAATCAGGAAAACGAACCCTAATCCTAATTCAACCAGGAAAACCAACATAAATCTAAATCCTATTGCAACATGGATTCGAAAATAACAAAAATGAGAAAAGGGTTTAGAGTTTGCTCAGCCGTTTAGGGTTTACTCAGCCTTTTTCAGAACCAGCTCTGATACCACTTGATGTGATTCTCCCTAGGATAGGACTCTGAAAATCGGGGCCAGAGAAATCGGAATCGAATGAAACTTGAGCAGTTGATAGATTGGAGTGTGAGGAACGTGGTGATGAGTTTTGAGCGGAATTGATCGAGGGGTTTATGAGATACGATGGTAAACTCTCTGAGAGTCAATAGAACTGATGGAATGATGGATGAGAAGAACGTGATAGTGATTAGGTAGAAGGGATTCAAATTCACAACGTGTAATGAAATCCCGGATTCGAAGAACGCATTCAAAGAATCAGCAATTGAGAGAAGAACTCGATTTTTTTTCAAAGAAAAGTGTTTGCTATTATTCAACTCTGACTTTTACAGCAAGTTATGGGGTTTAAATACAACCCTAAAACAGAACAGCATGTAGTTTTTAAACCGAAAACAACATGTAGTTTGAAACTTAAATAAAACAACGAAGCGTTTAAATAAAAACAACGAGGCATCCCACTAATTGGTGCACCTCAAAATCTACTAAGTACAATACCAGATTGGTTTGTACATTATTCCCCTAATGGTAAGACTCCTAAGTAACTCGCCGTAGTGATTCCATCTGCCTCATTAAAAACCATGAAAGAAAACCCAATTGGGACAAAACTCTCTATGGGAAAAAGAGTACAGACTTACTCACCTAAGTTACCTAGTAATCATTACCAGGAGAAGTCTTCAAGTTGGAGATGTTGAAGACTTGCACAGCTGGTGACAAGAACGATCCTTCAGTCATAAGCGAGTGAGCTTCCTTAGCCAACTCCTTAGCTCTCGAACGCGTGATTGGTCCTACCAGCTCTGGTTCCTTAGCTTCTATGCTGCTCACGATCACATCACATAGGATGTTTGGTTACAACACTCGACATTAATATGAGCTCTATATTAAACGGACAAAAGTTTATTGTAAGGAACAACATACCTATTATCAGATTGGAAACCATTTTTTGTTACAAATCTGCCATTGTCTCATCTTCTGTAAACCGGATAACCATAATCGTCAACTATTGTAGACAAATTAATGATTTGAGATAAAACTTAGAGCACTTCCCATCTTCCATACATGGTGAATTCATGTTTATGGAACCACATGGACCATGTATCATCTTATCCTTGACCACATCAGAATACTCGGAATCCTCAAATTTATCTGGAATCTCGGCACATAATCTTATCGATATCATCAGAGTTAAGATATTTTTTGTCTAGATATATAAACAAAAAAAATATATGCATGTGGCAATCCTATTTTTTGGAATTCAATTGTATACATAGGTGCAAATATAGAGTAGATAAGTTACTCTCAAATAATTAAATATTAATTTATTCAAAAGCATGACGATATAGTTTATATATCATATTTGTATAAGATAAATACATGCATTAGTTTTGCCAAAGACGCCATATATACCAGTTAAGTCATTCAAAAGGTTATCAAGTTTCATTTTAAAAATTCTACACAAGAAATATGGCTTATCTTCAGGTATAAGATTTCTTTTTTCTAGATATCGTGATATTTCGGGCCACTTAGGATTGCAAGTAAATGTTATAAATAGATCTGGGAAACCTAAAAACTTACAAACAGCCATAACATCCATGTAGTTTTGTGTCATATAACGCTCGCCACCAATAAACGAAGAAGGAATGATAATCCTAGAACCATGATCAACCAAATTGATATTTCCTTGAGTAGATGCATCTTTGACGCTTACGTGAGTTCCAGAATGAAGTTTGGGTTGATTATTCCTCAAATACCGTATATTGTTGGACTCAATTGTAGTATAACCATCAACCAGAAACTACTGAAACAAACTCTTTGACTGAAGAATCATAGGTGACTCGTTTCTCCTTTCTTGAATACGATATGCAAACCATTGTCTCATGCTAATATTCTTCTGCTTTGTACCATGTTTTTCTGAAAAGCAATTCTCAGTTCTCAATCTTCAACCATCTTCTCCATATGGAAATATTATCAGAGGGTAAATAGGAAGGACACAACTCACTTATCCTTTTCAATTTACCAAATTTTCTCTCCACAACTATCTCTCTTTTGTCCATACCTAAAACAAAATCACCAACAACTAATGCAGCTACATCAGTAGAATAAGGAGTATTGTAGAGACGTCTATATAGCAATACAAAATGTAGAGTCTCGGTATCTTCCTCTCGAAATCTATCCTTAAAGGTCCGGAATGTTGTCATGTGAGGATTCACTGCACAGAGTATCTTCTTAATAATCTCAAAAATTTATGTTTTCAAGTTATTTGGAGATTTTTAATTGTTAATTCTCCGATTTTGGCTGCAAAAATATATGAAAATCATATCATAAAGATAGAACGATGGAACAAAAGCACATTAAAATATAAAATAATAATACCAAATAAAGTATTCAGAAATTACTAGTAAGCTCTAAGTCTATTCATAACTTCATTTAAAGTATCATGAATATAGAGCTGAGAGAACTTTGGATCACCATTTTTTGGAATCATACTACACATAAGATGACAATTCTCGCCATGTAACCTGAAATTTTTTGGTCCACGACCTACATTGACGGAATGATCTATTTTCCCTCCAAAAGATGTAAAAGAAAACATCAAATTATAAGTACTTATGTTTTCTCTAACATTGCGGTTTAATTCAGAATCTCGTGTGATGAGATCAATTAACTCTTGAGGAACTAATTCCAAGAGTGACAATTTTACCTTTGTCGTGTAAACAATAGTCTTTAAATCTTGGTTTGTTTGTTTGATTTTTTTTATTTAGTCGCTCACCATACCAATGAATAGCAACGTTTGCGTTCATATGTCGGATCACCCTCATCAACATAATTTGTAAGAGAAAAGCGTTTACAAATGACCACCTATAAAATTGTTATGAGTACTTATATATTTATAAATAATTTATACCTATAAAAGTTCATATTTTGTTATCATCATTTCATAAATTGTCCGGTTTGGACGACACTTATGAAGTTACGGGAATAGAGGATGATAAACTAACAGTGTAATGCACTATTGAGCTTATAGTATCTATATCATCATTATAGGTATAATAATTATCTAGTATATCAGATCTGTTTCATCGGTGTCACTCCATAACTCGACATCATAATCAGTATGTTGAGAAAAAAACAAATTTTAAATTATAATGATTATTAGTAATATGTTTAGTGAAATTAATAAAATTGTTAAAAGCTTTTAAATATCATCTCGATCACTGTAATCAATGTTCTCCCTAATAGCTGAATTTCTTTGCGGTGGAACACTAGACTTAAACTTCGAAGCTAATGATATAGTATGTTTAAGTTAGAAATATAACTAAATGTAATTTATATCTGGAGTATAACAAAATATAATCTATAATTTTACCTCCAGCTTTCCCATGTCCTTGTAAATTTGAAGGAGATACATTGTTGGTTAAACAACTTGATAGCTGCGAAACATTAGCTTGGGTACCAAACATTTGAGAAAATGTTTTTTTTATGTTTTACAAAATGTTTTCTGTCTATTAATATACAAATTTATTTAGCAATAAATTTTTTAAATCTATGTAACAAACAACAGTTATACTACATTACAACAACAATTTATGAATCGTGGTTCTATAGTCTGTAATCTTAATAATCACCTGAATTTTGAATATCATAGGTCGACCTTATACTACTCAAATTTTGCGTTGAAGGAAGATTTGTAACCTCACTCAAAGCAGGTCAATTCTGTGAACTCGATGGAATGCGCTTGTCATGTGGTACTAATAAAGAAAAACAATTGTGTGTCGAAAAATGAACTGATTTCAATCAAACCGATTACATAAAACACAACATTAGTAATACATTTAGACACACTTACAATTTTCGTTATTACTTTTGCTTTGCTTTTTGATAGATCTTGAACTATTTGATCCTTTAGCTGGAATTTTCTATTTGCCCCTCTTCATAACTACATAAAAAATTAAGACGATTTTTTTTTGATCTGACTCATTCAAAGTATGAGTCCAAAATTTGTATTATTTGAAAAATATAAAATCTCATTACGACTACCTTCAAGGAAAATAAACACCCTTTGTTTATCGTTTTTCTTTTGATGATATTCTTAGAGAATATTATTGGCTGATATTGTTAAAATATAATCCACTTTTTAATTAAATTACATAATTTAACAACTAAACGTAATGGAAAATAGTAATTATATTATAATTTTAAAATTAAATTAAATTAAATAAAATTATTAATTAATCGGAAAAAAATAAGAAAATTTATTACCGAATGTAATAAAATAAAGGGAAACAATTTAAGAAAAAAAACACAACAAACGTGAACTGAAAATTGAAGAGAATTCAAACTAAAAACAGAATAACCAATAAAAAAAAAAAGAGAATACTGAGAACTTAAACAAAGCAGCAAATAAGAACTCTTGATCAAAGTTTCTCTTTCTTTATTTTCTTTCCATGATTTTCCGACATTAACACCATCTTCAAAAGGCAAGTATTCCTTCCTTTTGGAAACAGGTGTTGTAAGCTGACATTGCATCAAATCATCTTCATCTTCACCATTTGTCCACACTTAAAAACCCTACAATTTTCCGAATATGACTAAAAGTTGTTAAATATATTATTAATGGTTTGATTACAATAATTCTAATCAAACCAAACAAAGCGTAAGGTAAATATAAACATGTATTTACTTGTGAAGAATAAGTATCATTGAACTCTTTGATAAGCTCGAGTTTGGTAACCAACTGAGTAACATGGTATGTGATATCACCACCTATTCCCAAATTTCGTCTTTCATTTTTCATAACAAAGAGAAAGACCGGAAATAAACAAAATGTTATATAATATATATGATTCATATAACACAAATATTTATGAACACAGTAAACCTCATTAACGGTTTCGGCCAACTCAGCCACATATCGAGTATTTGAGATGCAATCCAGTCAAACACAAGAAGTCTAGATTCACCAGTGACATCACCAACATTGAAGTGGATGTAACGCCTAAGATTGTAAAAATTAGAGCATAAATCAAATTATTCTCTAAATAAATAAAATATTAAGGCTAATAATATAAGATTAATCTATACAGGAATAAATTTGCTTACTTTGGAACAACGTCATAGAAATTTGTGTTGCATATAGAACAATTCCATGTTCGTATAACAGTAGATATGCCGTCATTGTTCTTGACAGCATCAGAAAGGTCAATTGGTAACACTTTCTTATTACATTTTTGCAACTCAAATAACACCAACCATAATCGGAGTCAATAGATAATATATTATCCATCAACACAAAAAATCATTCCTATATAAAATCAAATTTATACTCAAAAAAATTGGTATATAAAATAAATTTTTAGTACCCATTAAAATGTACATAATATAAGTATGTATTGACGATTTGTGTTTCTAAGAGTTCTTGGACTGTTCTCTAACGATACTTTTGAAGAAATCTTCCCTAACACACAAGTCTTTAGTTCCACTTTCTTTTTCTAGAGTGTAAGAGTTAAACCATCGGTGGGTAAACTGAAATAATAACCTTATACAAGTCATCTATCTAAAATTAAAGATCATGTGTAACAAACGTGAAAAAGTAATGTATAATAATAAGTTTTATATAGATACAAGCCTAAATTTTAGATCCAAAATTCTTTGAATGTTTTCATCGTCGATTCATATTTGGGTACATTCAAAAGCATTAAAAATAGTCGTGACATCTACAGATTTATATGATTCATGTTAGATTAGTATATCACGATTAAAGAAAATTATGAGGTGATAATGTAGCCAATGTAAATAACTTTTTACCTTGGAATGTCTTTATTTTCCAAAATTGCGAAATCAAAAGAAGTTTATAAAAGAAGATGTGGATGAATATAAAAACCTTGGGAATAAATGTATTTTTATTGAAAATATTAGGGTTTAAAGCTAAGAATTAAAGACCCAATATTTATAGAATTAAAGACCCAATACTTATAAAAATATTTATAATAATTTTTTTTTTGTCAACGGCAAATTATATTGGGCCACAACTGGTTAGCCCAATAGCCAAATTCCTACATAATGTAGGTAGGATGACTCGATCTCTGGTTGTACAAATGAGCTGCCTTATGTGAACTTACCGCCTACCACTAGGGTAAGAGCCATTTGCAAATATTTATAATAATTGATAAATAATATTTATTACTACATTTACTCGATTACTAAAAGTTCAGGAAGCAAATTTCGAATTAGAGCTAAAGTTAGAAATTTAAGGAATTATTAGAGGATATTTTATGTAGGGTGTATGATATTAGAATAGATTGGCACATATAGGAACACATTCTTAGATTTTACATGACTAACTTTCCTTTAAATTTCGTGAGCATAGGTTCAAAAATGAATTACAATGACATTCATAGTAATTAAGTATCAAATTAAAGATTAAAGACTTAAAAGCTTACCATTTATTATATAGTAGATACATTCAATTGGATTCAAAATCCACATATGATCAAATCATTTGTAACTTACAAGAGACATGTGTACTAAATTTGCATGAATAGATTTATCAATCAAACGGTAGATTACAACGACTAATGATTAAGCATTTGTAAATATATAACAGTCACATAGATGAAGAAACTAATTCGAAATATTGATTTTTTGGATTCTAATTCTTTGATAGATGAATCAATTGTTTATCACTTAGATTGAAACAATCTCAATTAGAAAAAATATACGATCACATTATGAACTAAAATATACGATCACATCATGGTATTTTTTCTCTCATGCCGTCTCATACATAAACTTGATACTTCATCATAATTATAAAAGAAGTAGCAAAACATTCAAAAAACACACATGAACTAAACAAAGTATAGTCAAAACCTACAATAAGCGTTAGTTTTGTTAGTCAGTGGTTAAGTTTCCGTTTAGTGACATGTATACGGTGGATTTAAGCGATATATGTACATCTAAAATTAAATAAATAAATAAATGACTTAAATAAAAATAAAAATAAATTAAAATAAACTAAAATTGAATATAATTAAATACACCATTATGAAAATAATTAAACATCAAGAATAAAATAAAATAAACTAAATTAAAATTAAATAAATATAATGAAAAATAAATTAATTAAATTAAATATAAAATAAAATAAAATGAAATAAGAAATAAAATAAAATAATAAATCCAATTATAACTCTACTTCATTCAATTTGAAAAATCTCTAACTCTTAAACTCTAATTCAAAAATCTGAAACCGTCACGATTCTAAAAATCTCTGACAAACCAAATGTTTTCGACAAGATAATAGAGAATTGATGTTAAAAGTTTCAATTCAAACGAATGAAATCTCAAAAAATTTCCACATCAATTTCTTCTATATAGGGAGAAGCTCTAAGCTCCATACTCTTTAAAGAGATCATACTAGACTTGAATTTTTATTTTGCTTGATTTTTGTTAAAAAAATATATTTTGTTTGGGCAATTATTGAGTTTAGAGCTTCTGTCTAGAGTGAAAAAAATTTAGAAAAACTTTTTGAGATTTTTTCATTTGAATTAGAACTTTTAATATCAATCCATTAATAACATGCCGAAAACATTTGATTTGTTGGAGATAGGTAGCGTGATGATTTTTTAAGATTTTTGAAGTAGAGTTTTAGAATTAGAGATTTTTGAAATAAGGTAGATTATGATTGTAGTCGAATTGTAATGACTATTTTTATTAGATATTTTAGTATCATTTAATTTTAGTTTATTTTTATTATTTCATTTACTTTTAAGTTTATTTTACTTTTATCATAATATTTACTTTTCTTTATATTATTTTATTTTAAATTTTTTCTTATTTTATTTATTTTATGTTATTTCCTTTTTTAAAAATTATTTATTTATTTATGAATTTGATTTTATATTTAATTTAATTTATATTATTTAATTTATTTTTGTTTTATTTTTTATTTAATTGTATTTTTTAATTTAATTTTTTAATTTGTTTGATTTTATTTAATTAATTTAATTTCAAGCATCTACGTGTACATGTGTCGCTTAACGGATATTTAACTATTGAGTAACACAGATAGCAGTCCATGTAGATTTTGGTCATATTTTATTTAGTTCGCGTATATTTTCAATGGAAATACAATATCCTCTCAATGAATTTGATTTTGATCTTTGTTTTCACCGCTCTGTTTTCCTCTTGTTGTTAATCTAAGGATGGGATTTTGCCTATGTCCGTTGTGGACGACGAGTTTCTTCCGCCACAAGTTCATGATTTTCTAGCCAAAACTCTTT